>JASDQU010585932.1:0-23793 GCA_032191745.1 Picea mariana | reverse complement strand
TGGACAAATTCGGTATTGACGAAAGTGATATAGAACCCGCGGGTGGACAAGACGTTGGCCAAGTTCATGTAAGGCTTTATGTGGCCCTGCAAGGGAAATGGAAATAGTAGGGCATGGGGGGATGGCTTATAAACTGAAACTGATTCCGTTGCTTCCATGTGTCCATTCATGACGGGAAAGGCACTGAGAGGGATCTGAACTCTGGAACGAGCGCAAGATGCGGAGAGGGATCTGAACTCTGGAACGAACGCAGAGATCCGGAGCTATTTATAGAGATTTTCCACAACATTAATCAATTCATTAGAGTTGCATGGCTATAGACACATAAAAGTAATGCCTATCGTCAGTGTTGACCCTTCAGATGCGTACAAACTAACGTTGTGGGCACGCATGATCTGATCCCCTTTCACTTTGTTTGAAATTCGAATCAAATTGCAGATTTTATATTAAGCACAGAGCTTTTTTTAGTCACATTTTCTCGATATTTTTGTCTCAAATTCGGGGAAGAATAGTTAGAAGTCTATATATCAATTATATTGAGGTTGCAGATATTTTTGGTAACATTTTGGGGATATTTTTGTCAAAAATTTGGGGGAAGAATCATTAAAATTCCAGATATCAGTTATCTAGATTGTATAATTAAGATGTAATATATCGAGATTGTATAATTTAGATGTAATATATTGAAATTGTATTGTTTCTGTGTAAAATAGGTTTTTTTTTTTTTCCATGTAAGACAGTTTGTCTGTGAGAAACCTATTAAATTTACTGAAACCTACTAAATTTACTGGGACAAAAAATCCATTCCATTCATATTAAAAGTTGGTGTGGCTTCAGCTAATCTCCAAATTACCCACAAACTAGTAAACCAAAAAAATTATAAATTTTTAAATAAGCTAAATCTATTATGTATTAAAACCAATAATTATATAACCTAATTTCAATAATAATCTCACCACAGTAAAACCAAAAATTCTATAACCTAATTCCAATAATAATCCGACAAAAAAATCCAATTCATAGACTTACTCTTATTTTTCTATTATTTTAGATAAGGATGTATTATTTTAGATATTCGATAGTGAATGGTTGGATTTTGGGCGCACGCTTAGTAGCTACCTCCCCCTGTAGTTTATCAGATGAAGCGGTCTACTGACGTCAGTTGGAGATGGAAGGACTATCTGCCCCAGGCGCCCAGTAGTTTTGCAGATGAACTGGTCAACTGACGTCAAGCGGAGATGGAAGGGCTTAAAAAATCCTTAAAAGGAAAATCAACCCACCGGCTAGTATTATATTTGTAGGCCGCCCGTACATTCATATATTTACAGGTCCGAGTGATTTATTTTATAAGCTGTAAAGTGAAACCATTTCGAAATTTAGAATAAAGGGAAAACCAAACGATTATACTCAATAGGGAACCTTGTCCTTGCATGTATATTTTTGAGCGCAACACATGAATCTGCACGAAAGCGTGCTGAAAACCTCTGGGCATTTGGATGATTCAGAACTAAGGCGTTAACTAATTGTTCTACATTTTTTTTTGGGAATCAGGTGATATCAATCTACATGAAATCACAAATTTATGTTGTTTAAAATTGCATTTTTAAATATAGAAATGGATTCAGCTTGCTCAACTACAGTATTTCGATTATTCAAAATTAATCACTCAAATTTACATATCCAATAATTTCTCACCAAATTTCAAATAAATATAAACAAACAAAAATCTAAAACATAAAACTTCCATGTGAAATTGCTTGGCGCATGACATGAGCTCCAGAAAGTCGTGAAAATTCCCAAGCCAAAGGTGTTTGGAATATTGATCGATGTTTTGTTTAAAAATGCTTAAAACGGTCAGAAAGGGCATGCAATTCCAGCTCCACACCTCAATGATTCCTTTGGCACGACGATTCCTTGCGCAATTGGCTTCTGTTGACAATTGAACGATTTGTGTCCACGTGAATCCTCATCAACTTGCAGTCTCCAGTTACACCCGCGGACCTCTCACGTACAACGAAAAACGTGAAAGGAAGATCCAAAATAAACAGGTCGCCATTAATATTCTACTTGATCCTGGAAAAGTTTATAAGGTCCAAGTTATGAATAATATAAAAAACGTGAATTTGTGGAATCTTGCAATAAGTATTATATGTATATTTGAAGCATCTTTGGCAGTGTCTATTCAACCATTCATCTTAGAAAAGTCTTGAGCAATATTCCCATTTGAAGATCGGCCTTTTTATATATAAGTCTCATAGCTTTGTCTGTGTCCCTTTTTTATTTTATGATTTATGGAATTCGGCTTTAATTGCGCATGAGACGCTGGAACATGTCAGTGCCATATTAAACCTTATCACAAAAACATGGAACATGTCAGGGACATATAAAAACTTATAACAAAAATATGTAAATATGTAGTGACGTGTAATCCCGTCACCACATCTCTTCGTAAAAGCGGAATTTATGGTCGTTACGCATTGAATGGACGCATGCCATCCAATCCTCATATTTATGGCATTAATTGCTGAAGACAACGGAAATATAATATACAATCTCCAAATAGCTAATGCCCTGTTCCATTTGTTGTCATTGCCCAGCATGGAACGGCTGCTCATCCTTGCTTTCCTTTCTGACACAGGGTGGGCGCAGGTTATGCTAGTTGTCTTTCTAGAAGGTTTCCAGAGTACTTTTTAGTTAACTCAGCACAAAGCTACCAGACCCTTAACCAGCAGCCAAATGAAAATACTCATGTTTGGAGGAATGAGGGGAACAAGAGGAATGAAAGGTCGTATGAAATTTAAATTCATTCAGAGAGTTCGTGCAAAGGAACATGTTATTTTACTAAGGAAACTAAACTGAATATAGAATTAGAGGATCGAATGCTTAAACCTTATATATATATGTTTAAGAACATATGTTTTCTCATTAAAAGTTTACAAGTTCAAATTCAGAAGAGGTTATCCAAAAAAGGTAGAGTATGTATATTTCAGTAGACTTTACCAGTTAAACTCACTAATACTTCCCCATATTTGTGGATGATAAGAATGCTTGAACTCATAACCTCCCCTATACAGATGAATGTACAAGTCTCACCAACTATACTATCCCAATGGGCTTATCTGTTGATGGGGATTTAATTATTTTTTTAACCATTTCAATTTTGTAAACTTTTATCGATTTGCCAATATAAACTAGGACTAATCTAACTTGAGAATATAAAATATTTAATTCAAACAGTATCTTTATTTTTTATTATTTTAAAGTCTTATCTTATCGAAGATGGCCTACGAAATACTAACAAAATACAAAACACATGACAAGTTGCATGAGTTCATACCGAAATCTACTACTGATTCTGGAATTGTATTGCGGATTCCTTGCACCACAAGCACTACTATTTTTCTGTTTCCAAATAGCATTGACGTCTCTTATGAAACTAAGTTATGTTAACAGGAATCACAGTATTTTCTCGTGAAGGTATTAGTTCTATAATTTTAGTTTTAGATGTTAACAAATTGCCCTCAATAAAATTGAGATATCACACATTAATTTTAGAAAGTCAACAAATAACCTTCAACTAGGAAACAAATATAGATATCAAACATTTGAGATTTTGATGGGAAATATCAAACATTTTGATTGAGATTTACACCTATAAATAAGGAATTTTAATATATCCAATGAATTAGTTTTCTTTGGGCCTCAAAGCAATAATAAGCTGTTATTATGCATTTAATCAAGCTTTAAAGAAGAGCTTAGAATGACAATAGGAATTTTATGAAGCTTCAAAGAGGAGCTCAAAATAATGATAGGAATTGTATGTTAAAGTTGATTGCTTGACAAGTTGATGAATTAATTATCCACCTTGGGGTCTACACCTTTTTGGGGCTTTATCTCCTATTGTTAGGGTTTTGAATATTTAGGATTGTTTTCTCTTTAGGTTTAGAAAATTATTTTAAAAGTTCATTTTGGTAATGTTATAATGTGAGCATAGCCACGACCTTTCTCTTTAGAGATAAGTTACCACCATTCTAACTCACTGCTTTTCATTTGATAGTCTTTTCTTATTTCATTCATTAATAGAATTTGGATTTCAATGTATTAATGTGCTCTCTACAATATTTATGTGTGTGTGTGTGTGTGTGTGTTTCCATTCATATTCCTTTCTTTCATTTCATTCTCTACACAATCCGGATCATACATTTCCATTGAGATCATATTCAAGAAATTTCCTATCAAACCCCCTTGTAGGGGATGACTTCAATATTTCCAACTCAAAAGAGGGCTAGCTAGACACCATTCCCAATCAAGTTAGGAGCTCATGCACTAATCAAATTTATAGAAGCCTAAGGGCTCACATAGATTCATATTCCTTACCACCACATGAAGATTCCTTTCTGATGTCATGACCCTCTCGGAAAGGCAATAACTTTCATCAAATCACTCTTCCTACCTTATTCATTCTTGAGCCCATCCTAGAAGAAGAGAAGTACATGTGATCTCTCAGATATACTAAATTAAAGGAAGAGAATAAGGAGAAATAAATAAAGGAGAACCACTCCATTATCAAACATGTTATCGTTATACGAAGTAAGTGGTTGAAGGTACATGTGGAGCTAGTACATATGTCAACCCAAGTGGCATCTCTTGAGTTGATAACAAAGCATCTTGTGACAATAGTGGACTTGGCAATGCTAGAGAATTTCAAGTCAGTGGATATGAATGAAACTAGTATTGAAGATATATAACATGACATTATCCCAAGTTTCATGACCCCACAAGACTCCTGCCCAGATCTTGTGATCGTGCACCTCCTGAGGATGCGTGACACCATGGTAGTTCTTATTTGGATACTTGGAAACACCAAGAGTACTTCGTCCAAACTATGCCTCTTCCCTTAGAGCATACTGTACTTCGTTCTAGGCTATGGGGGAGTCACACTCCAACTCTGTTCAACTCACTTGTATACTTAGACAATCTTGTTAATAGCCTAGAACTTGGTCATTTGAGCATACATCCAAGAGCATGAAAAACCAAGAGAACACTTACAAAACAAACAAGAGACACACGCAAAAATAGTGCGGGCGACACAATACATGCCTAACACCTAGCTAAGTCTTATTATTGTGAAAGAATCACAATATGAGAGCTACTAGATTGGTTTACAACTTGGGAAAAGAAACATACTTGCTTCACCTCACCAAGTCACTCATACACAGATTCTTCACACAAAGAATCTTTGTCGTAACCACCTTTGCAACCTCTATGGTGTTCCCCAGTCGTGTGCCCTACCACAGGCTTGCTATCCCTTCTTTGTCACAAAATTCACCAATTTAACACAAACTTTGGGTCTTCCTCATAGCATGCCTCACCGAGACATGTGCTCAAACTTCCCAAAACTCTCCTTGTGCATCCCACCCTTGGCTACTTGTCTTCCATCTTCACAAATCTGCCTCAGTTATGCATTTCCTTATAACTAAATGACTCAAATTTTCTCTTTATGCCTTCTTTCTCAATTCCTTCATTGGTTTTGCACCCTTGTGCTCTTATATGTACTCCAAACATCACCTTCAAGAACCACCATGTCCCTTTGCAAACCATCATGCCCAATGCACCAAAATGAACTTGTGCACCCATCAATCATTGCATCTCTTCAACTAGCGTGCCCAATCCTTGGGATCTACCCCTTTCCTTGTATGTTTCCTTATTTCGATCGACGTGACTCTCCATGGTGTGTTGATGGGGCCATCCAACCTCTCCAATGTGCCCATATTGCAAAGGGAAGTTGCGTCCACTCCTTGTGCGCATGCCCAAGTTGCCCCATCCTTGCCAAAACACAACCCAAGTCTCCATAGATCATTGCAAGGAAGGTTAGATGTGTGCCCCCTTGGTGCTACACGTCACCATGATCATGTGCCAAAGGTGTTCCTACTCACACCCACATGTCTTCGTTAGCCCAACATGTAATCCCCCAAGCTCAATCCCCTGTGAAATGTAATGATGTTTGTAATATGGTGAGTCAAGTAATTATAAGTTGGTAGGCTTATGTGTTTATTAGGCCGAAGAGCCTAGATGCTAAGGTCAGTGGGCCTAATTTTTGTATATGTAATTATGCATATTATTAATAAAATACATTGTTGTGTGTAGACCGACCACGAAGAAAGAGTTATGGGAGAGTAAGCTCCACTTAGTAGGGAAACAAATGGGGATGAGAGGCTAGGAAAGAGGGGCTAAGCTTGAGGGCTTAACCCAAGGGAATATTATAATGTATTCCTGAAAAGTACTAAAGTTGGGAAAATAAAACCAGTTATCCTAAGTTCCTTTGAGGAGAGGAACCAACTCCAAGTGGAGAGGAGTGTGCTCCTGGAGAGCCAAGTGTCACCCACGACGCATGCATATTTATGTGGGAAGTTCCACCTTTGTTGGGGAGGGAGGAACCATTATGGCCACCTTTCAGAGGAGTTCTCTCTCACGATTCTGCAAGCTGGCGATTCTCACCATTTTCCTTACTCTCTCTCAACATTCTGACCAGTCTAGCCATTTAGTTTCCCACGAGTTCATCCTCAACATGTTGGCCATACCTTGTGCAGTTCACGCACACAATGAACAAATACGCAGCCATAGTCATTTCTGCCTTTGTGAACCTCTGTAAATTGTTGAGTCATCGCCTTTCCTTACCCGATTTTGGTGGTTGTGGATTGAAGAGGTGGGTTGTCAGGCCCATGGTTGAAGAATTAGGTTGTCAGGCCTGTGAGAAACTCTCTCCAGGTGAGAGAGTTTGCTGAGAAGTGATTTCTCTTGGAGGGAGTACAGTACCAGCTACAGAGCTCTAAGAATTCCTTATCTGACCTGTTGTTGAAGCCCTGGAAGGGAAGTGAAGCAGTTGATGGACAGTGGAACAATGAAGGTACATATTCCCTGGGTGGGACATGCATGTGGGGAATGAGATTCTGTGAGCAATGGGCGTAAGTAGGCTCCTTGGAACATTTAGAAAAGTTTGTCATTATTTTTCTCGATGACATTCTTGTATATTCCAAGTCGGAAGAAGAGCATGAGCATCATTTGAGGATGGTGATGCAAGTGCTAAGAGAACATCAGTTGTATGTCAAATTGAGCAAGTGCTCATTTTATCAAAACAAAATTCACTATTTGGGGCATATCATATCTAAAGAAGGGATAACAGTGGACCCTGAAAAGATTGAGATCATTAAAGGGTGGAAAACACCTAAGAATGTGACAAAAGTTAGATCCTTCATGGGTCTAGCTAGCTACTACAAAAGGTTCATTGCAGGGTTTTCAAGAATAGCTCACCCCATCACTTCCTTGCAAAGGAAGGGGAAGAAGTTTCAATGGATAGAAGAATGTGAACAGAGTTTCCAACAATTGAAGCAATTGTTAACCAATGCTCCAATTCTAAAGATCACAGATCCGAATGAAGATTTTGTGGTTTGCAGAGATGCGTGTAAAGAAGGACTTGGTGGATTCCTTATCCAAAATGGGTTTGTAATATGTTTCGAGTCTAGAAAATTGAAAGAGCATGAAAGGCTCTATTCCACTCATGATTTTGAATTGGCATTCATAGTGTGCGCTTTGAATAAATGGAGTCAATACCTCATGGGAAAGAGGTTTGAGCTAAGGATAGACCATAACGGTCTGAAATATTTGTTTTATCAGCGTACTTTGAATGCTAGGCAGAGTAGATGGTTGGAATTCCTCTGTGAGTATGACTTTGATATCAAGCACGTTAAAGGAAAGGATAGCAAAGTGGTTGATGCACTTAGCAGGAGAGTGCATGAACTACATACTACAACCATTAGCATGTATCAGACAGATCGCAAAGGCAGAATTTCTGAAGCTACAAAAGCAGATTTGCAGTACATGGAATTGGTAACAAAATTGCAGCAAGGTAAAATGCAACAGAAGGTTGAGGATTATGAATTGGGATTTGATGGAATCCTTATGTAAAGAAACAGAGTCTATGTACCCAACTCTTCTGAATTAAGGAGTGCAATTTTAAAATAAATGCATAATGTGCCTTATGCAGGACACCCAAGATATTAGAAAACAATCTCAGCAGTCAAAAACCAATATTATTGGCCAGGAATGAAGAGGGAGATTGTTGATTTTATTACTAAGTGATTGGAATGTCAAAGGGTCAAGGATGAGCATAGACACCCAGCTAGTTTACTGCAACCATTACCCATTCCTGAGTGGAAATGGGAAGTGGTAGCAATGGATTTCATCACGGGGTTGCCTAGAACGAACAACCAACATGATGCAATGATGATTGATTTGGTGGAAAAGCTTACTAAATATACCCATTTCATTCCTATGAATATTACTCATAAGGAAACTAACATTGTTGATATTTATATGAGGGAAGTAGCACTCTTGCATGGCGTACCCAAGACAATTGTGTCTGACAGAGACCCAAAGTTTACATTAAAGTTTTGGAAGGGGTTATTCAAAGGGTTCAGAACAAATCTGAACTTCAACAATTCTTTTCATTCTGAGTCTGATGGGCAGATAGAGAGGGTGAACCAAGTGATAGAAGATATGTTAAGAATGTATGTGATGGACAAACCATCTAAATGGGAAGATTATCTACACTTGGTAGAATTTGTCTACAATAATGGGTATCAAGCATCACTGAAGATGAGCCCGTTTGAATCACTTTATGGAAAAAAGTGCAACACCCCAGTGAGTTGGGACAACCCAGCTGATAGGGAAGTAGTTGGGCCAGAGTTTCTCAAGGAAATGGAAGAAAAAATGCTGAAGATTAAGATGAATTTAAAAGCTGCCCAGGACAGGCAGAAAACTTATGCTGATTAGAACAGAACTCATAAGGAATTTAAAGTAGGGGATCATGTATTCCTGAGAGTGAAGGCCAACAGAAGCTCCCTGAAATTGGGAAATTGTTCAAACTTGGCAGCTCGATATTGTGGTCCATTTGAAATCCTAGAAATGATTGGTCTAGTAGCATATAGGCTTGCATTTACTGCATGAATGTCTATACATAATGTATTTCATGTGTCATTTCTTAAGAAGTATGTACCTAATGCTAATCATGTTATTGATTGGAATGTGATTCAGGTGTAACAAGAAAGCGCTTTTCAGGTGCATCCAGTGTGTATACTGGATTGGAAAAACAGGCAGCTCCGTAATCAAGTCATAGGGCTTGTAAAATTTCAATGGACCTGGTATGGTCTTGAGGATGCAACATGGGAGCATGAATATTCTATGTGAAATGTAATAATGTTTGTAGGTTGGTGAGCCAAGTAATTATAAGTTGGTAGGCTTATGTGTTTATTAGGCCGAAGAGCCTAGATGCTAAGGTCAGTGGGCATGTTTATTGTATATGTAATTATGAAAATTATTAATAAAATACATTGATGCGTGTAGACTGACCAAGAAGAAAGATTTATGGGGGAATAAGCTCCACTAGGTAGGGAATCAGGATGAAAGGATAGGAAAGAGGGGCTAATATTGAGGGCTTAACCCAAGGGAATATTATAATGTATTCCTGAATAGTACTAAATTTGGGAAATAAACTAAGTTATCCTAAGTTACTTTGAGGAGAGGAACAAACTCCAAGTGGAGAGGAGTGTTATCCTGGAGAGACAAGTGTCACCCACGACGCATGTAGATTCATGTGGGAAGTTCCACATTTTTTGGCACGGGAGGAACCATCCTAGCCACCTTCTGGAGGAGTTCGCTCTCACGATTGCAGCTCTCTCACGATTCCACAAGCTAACGATTCTCACCATTTTCCTTTCTCACTCTCAACATTCTGACCAGTCTGGCCATTTAGTTTCCCACGATTTCATCCTCAACATGTTGTCCATCCCTTGTGCAGTTCACGCACACACTGAAAAAGTACGCAGCCAGTCATTTCCACCTTTGTGAACCTCTGTAAATTGTTGAGTCATCCCCTTTCCTTATCTGATTTTGGTGGTTGTGGATTGAAGAGGCAAGTTGTCAGGCTCGTGGTTGAAGAAGAAGGTTTTCAGGCCTGTGAGAAACTCTCTCCAGGTGAGATATTTTGTTATGAAGTGATTTCTCCTGGAGGGAGTCTAGTATCAGCTACAAAGCTCTGAGAATTGATGATCCAACCTGTTGTTGAAGCCCTGGAAGGGAAGTGGAGTAGCCTATGGACTACAGAACAGTGAAGGTTCATATTCCTGGGGTGGGACAGGCATGTGGGGAATGAGATTCTTTGAGCAGTGGGTGTAAGTAGGCTCCTTGGAGAGAATCCTTCCAGTTGCACAATGCAGTTCCCGTAGCCTCATCCTAGGTCTAGGATTCCTTTTCCCTGGGTGGAGTTTAGTGCCAACTCAGGGCTAACCCACTGCTGAACATGATGAGCAGCGTGGTCTAAGGTTGGGAGGTTCACAGAAGGTCTGCACACAAATGGTGGTCATCTATTGAAAGATAAGTACCAAATCTTTGTTAATTGTATGTGGTGTAATTGTACATGTTTTATAACTTGATGAGTAATGCCTAGATATATCATATATGTTGTATGTGTAGGCTTATTGTTAATTCCACATTAATCTATGTATGGTTAGAATATGTTGTCTGTATGCATATAGTGTCAGAATGTTTTAATGTTATTTCTGCATGAATAAGTATCATGAACAAAATGTTGTAACTATTAATTGTGTTAGATATGCATGCATATAAATTTACAAATGGTATCATAGCTAAGAGGGACGTCATGTAGTGACATTGTCCGACCTATTGGTGGTTGGGGATGTTAGACAACCGATCACATGCTCCTTTTGTTCTATTTCCCAACTCGTCCCCAAGTCTACCCAAGGAGTGTGAACACTCAATGGGTGTTATGGGAGACCTTACATCCTACCACATTCCAAGTGGATTGCATCCTCGGAAACATCCATCAATATCGATGGTGCCTCTGTTCCATGTCTGGATCTCATCAGTCCTGAAAAATTGTTTCCTCCTACTATTGTGGTTAAGGAAAAATCCCCTTAGGAAGTTACACGAGTCTATGAATTATCGTGTCTCACTGAATTAATGTTACTTCCATACTTCAGTCTATTTACTCACGCTTTTGTTTGTTGCATACCCTTGTGACTTTGGTTGATTGGGTAGCTATTCCAATTGTCACGCCTCTATCTCACGAACTCACATATTCACGTAAAGAAACCCTTTTTTGTCCGCCAACTTGTCACATTCTCAACTCCTCGTTTCCTCCAATTTGTCAAGTCTCCCAACTATGTTCCTAAAGAAATTCACCAAGGCACCTCCTCAAGGCACCCCAAAGGCCTCACTGTCCCCCACCGAGACAGTGAGCCAATCTATTGTTGTCTATTTTGAAGGTGAAGGAGGATGATTGGTTGGGCCATCTCCCTCAGCTCCAATCTTCCCCAATGTGATCGTTGGAGACTCATTGTACTTCTTCTTTATATACATAAGTGACATTATACTTGAACTGATTTTTCCTTCACACTTCTTAACCATGTCATACGACCATTCACCATGTCCATGTTCACTAGAGGAGGAATCATCCTCTCCCTTGGTTCTCCTTCACCAAGGTTGCTATGTCTCCCTCATGTTCATGGATGGTCTCTATTCCTATTCAATAAACTACTCTGACATCCCCACCTCTGTGACTTCCTCCAATCTTCCCTGTGATTCATCAAACTTCAAACAAAAATTATCTGAGCCATCCATTGTCTTAGCCAAATCTCCAACTATGTCTTCAACATCAACAAGCCTCCATTCCATCAACACAAGTTTCTTTTCATTATCTGTGTTAGGATGTCCAACTATCACTCCACATTGTCCAAGTTCGCCCCCATAAGGCTATTTTCTCTGGTTGTTCACAAAAACCATATACAAGGACTCAACACCCACATACCCCCTTCCTTCCTCTTTATGGATGGAATCAAACATGGACTCTGTCCTGAGAAAATGGCCAAATTGTTCATGTGAGGAATAGGTACTTCATTTTCCTTCCTCATGAATTCTTGTCTCAACACAAATTCGAAATCATCCATAGGAATAATGGTGAAACTCATTCATCGACACCAGTCACCAACCTTCAATGAGACATCCTTGGCTACACCAATGACCCTCTCTACACTTGCATTAAATCTCTTGAAGGTTTCATTAATTGTCTTGAAGGTTGTCTACATTGTTTCATGTTTCATCCTAAGCCTCATCACTGTATCCTCCCTCAAGAAGTTATGAGTCAGCCCACTATCCACCATGGACATCACTTACTTCTCATTGAGTTCGGCCTACACATAGCAAATTTTTGTCTCATATTACTCTTGTTTTTACATGGATTCACCTTCCATGATAGCGTTCAAGACCTACAAGACCCCAACATATGGGTTGTCTACCTTCTCCAAATCATTCAACGTCCGTTTCAAGGGATAATTATTCACATAATGTTCCTTGGCACAAATTCAACATGAAATCGACTTCTTCTCTTTCGTTGTGTCTGTTTTCTTGACATTATCCTCACTTCCCTTGGACATATTCGGCTTTCCTTTCTCCTTCTCCTTTCCCTCCCCTTGTTACTGTTTCTTACCTTGGTCATCCTCACTATTCCTAGGACCTGTATTGGGTTCACCCCTAAAGTCCAATAGTTTGTTCGCTATGGTGATAGTTGTTACAAGAGTCTACACATTCTGACGTTGCAATTCGCTTTGTTCCCATCAATGCAGACCATTCATGAAGTATTGGATTAGGGGGTATCCTTTATCATTCTTTTCCCCTCTTAGATGCAATATCATCCTTAAGAATATATAGCATTCCCACATCAATCACAAGAAATTTTGTTATAAATATTTTCATTTTGTTGTAAATATTTTCAACACATGAGGCCAAAGATTTGTTATTCATTGAAATCAAAATCCTTAAATTTCTATAAAAGACTCTCGAATATTTTGGAAAACCTTTAAAAGATGATTAAATATGAAAACATTTCAATCCTTAAATGTCTATAAAAGACTCTATCGAATATTTTGGAAAACCTTTAAAAATGATTAAATATGAAAAACCAAAGTAGTAGAATTGAGTGGATCAAGTGACGCACCCTTTGTAATACTCTATAAAATGAAAAGGTAGAGTGGAGAACATTACATAGCTAGAAATTTGGATGGAGAAATTTGGAAGTGACACAACCTTTGTAATACTCTATAAAATGAAAAGGTAGAGTGGTGAACATTACATAGCTAGAAATGTGGATGGAGAAATTTGGATTGGAAGAAGAGAGATTGAACCTCCGTACTCTACATTCCACATGTAGGTAAGGTAACGTCTATGTGGATTTACCGATGTAGAACGAAATGAAAGTGAATGGAGGTCAAACTTATACACTCAACATTACACATAGAAGTTGGCTCATAACTCCAACATGATGATATATACCAATTACTTGTAATTTGGTAGCCACATCAASAAGATACGAAATATGAAGAGGGAATATATACACCAATTACTTGTAATTTGGTGGCCACATCAACAAGATACGAAATATAAAGAGGGAATATATACACCAATTACTTGTAATTTGGTGGCCACATCAACAAGATACGAAATATGAAGAGGGAATATATACACCAATTACTTGTAAATTAAGTGGTTTCCATCAAGGAAAGGGCCTTTGGTTATCTATTGACTTTGATAATATAGCATCGGTTTCTATCGAGATTCATGTTTATAGGATCTATGAATGCAATAAGGTTTGATGGCATTGGTCAAGTGAATAAATAAATTTTGTAAAGGTTATTATTGAATATTTTACCATTATGTTAGTTTGATAATAAACTGTGTGTGGAATGTCTATTAGTGGAATGTCTATTAGTGTTTAATGTATTTGTATATTTTCTTTTTTATCTCAGTTATTTCATTTTTTGGCTAGGATTGTAGGCATGTTCTCATTACATCAACTGTTATCAAAGTAAATTGAATCTAATATTTAAAGCTTCCATTATAGAAGACACTTTTAGCTAATATTGAAGTGTTGAGTAGAATTGTTTCAAAAGAGGGTAGGAGGATTTTGATCCCAAACTACAAATATCTAAGAACCCGAAAAAAAAAAAAAAGTAACATGAGAATTGTTGTGAATTAGAGATATATGATGCAAGTAAAACTCTATGCAAGGTAGCCTACATGGAAAAAACATAGTATTGTTGGGGTTCTAGGACATCTTGAACAAAACAACGTGATAGGAAAAAGAAAATTTCTTGTGAGCGGTAAATGAGGAGACTACAGAAGAAACGAGGAAGATGTTATAACTAATTTAAAGGATTGATGTTGAATATGTGGAAACGAATGTACGCCTTAGAATTGACTTGACATAGGGAAAGGTTTATAAAAAAAAGTGTTTGATAAGAGAGATGAAGTTGAAAAGGACGATTGTAACAACAAATTGAGATCATGAAGCTAATTTTTTTTTTCTGAAAGTGAAAATACAAAAGAATTGATGAAGTGCATTAAATACATAGAATATTATTTGAGTTTCATGCATTTGAATACCCTCGGAAAGTGAGTATTGATAAGCTATGTATTTTAGTGGTGCGGGCAGCTAAAGGTGGAAAAAAAATGGAGAGGAAAAGTCACGATCTAACATTGTGAGAAGTTGGTCCCAAAATTGAGAGGTAAGATTGTGTGTGTGTGTGTGTGTGTGTGTTTACATTTTAAATGGAGATAAGATTAAGGAAATTGAAGAAAATGAATAAATATGTAGAAGATTATGTTGAATAATTTTGTAAAGCGGCTATTAGATCTAGTCTTATAAGATATAGTGAATACAAATCATGAAATTTGTGGAGGGTTTGAATCTTTCCATTAGAAAAAATATATGTGTGGAGAAGATTGATTCATTAAAGGAAGATCATTATTTATAATTGAGGATTGATGATAATCAAAGGAAAGAAAAAAACAAGCAAAGAGTGAAAAAAACAAAAGAGGTTCGTCTATTTACTATGGGGAATGAGGAGAGTGTGAGGGAAATTACAAAAGAGGTTCTTCTATTTTCTATGGGGAATGAAGATAATGTGAGGGAAATGAATTTTTTTGAGAGAATGTTAAGAGAGAGATTCAAAGAAGGATTTATAACAAAACAATGTAAGAGAAATATTGAAGTGAAGGAGTTGTTGTAACAAACCCAAGAAGTGGAAATCTTCCCACAAAAGTGTGTAGATTGACACAATAAATAAATAATATAATATAAAGACATTAAAATAATAAATAAAAGTAAAATTAAACATTAATTCAATAAAAGGTCATGACTAAAAGTCATGACTCTTCATAAAAACATAAAGGGAATATATATAGGTAGGCCATATCCTTGTAATATCATCATTATTTGACAATCAATTATTATTATATATATCTTATTATGGATTCAGAGTGAAGTTGTTCATTGCGAAAACCATTATATATTTTATATTGGTGTCAGAGCTGGTCGTTCCCCCATATCACAGTCATTCCCCACACCCCCACGTTTTCCCCCTCACCTGCAACCCCCTCATCCCCCACATGCCCCATGTCGTTTTCCCTCACCCTGCAAACCGTGTTTCTGTAACTCTCCCCCATAGTCTAAAATCGCAGCCTTCCCACCCTCCTGTAACTCTCTTGTAACCCTCTCCACTCCCTCCCGTAACCCTCCCCCACTCCCTCGTGGCCTCTCCCCACTCCCCCGCGACCTGTTTCCACCCTCTCCACTCATCTCACCCTAACGTAACCCTCCCCATTATCCACTCCTTACCCTCCACTCCCCATTCTCCACTCCTTACCCTCCACTACCCATTCTTCACTCCTCTACACCCTCTCGTAACCCTCCCCATTCTCCACTCCCATGCACCAACCTCTCTCCACTCCCACACACCTGCCTCTCTCCACTTCCATGCACCATCCCATAGCACGCGTCTCCCACAACTCGCATCCCCCCATTCTTCCACAATTTGAGTCCCACCATTCTTCCACCATCTGTGTCCCCCTCCCATTCTCCATTCCTTTCATCACTCAACCACCATACACCTCCAATCTCCACAACTTGACTCACATCCTTCCACCATAAATTACATACAACTATTTTGAAATAAAAAGGGGATATTCCAAGAAAGATCAAAATTACAGAAAAATACTCACTCCCAAACACCAGAAGGATGTCGGAATTAAAAACTGAAGTGGAAAAAATAGGCCAAGAGTGTAAAAGCATTAGAAAATCACTCAAAAATTCAATACAAAAAACTCACGATGAGTTACTAGAAGAAATAAGGCTCAAGAATGAGGCACTCAAACAAGATCTGACCCATAATCTTAAAGAAAAATTTCAACGGAAGTCGGAATCAAATTAAAAAGATCTTAAAGATGATATTTTTCAAGAACTCGGGGTTAACGTAAAACTAGGTTTGGGAAAATTTAAATGAGAAATAAATGACGATTTGCAACAAAGTCTGGTTGTGATGACACAACATCAGGAAGAAATGATTAATGAGATTTTAAATTTAATAAAAGGCCAAGGGAATGAACAAGCCACCCAAGCACAACCAAGTGACTCAAGCACATCTAACACATCACCCCCACCACCACCACCGCCACAACCTCCCTACAATTCAAATTCCCAACCTATATCACAACATCAACCCTTAATAATTTATCCTCCTAAAGCCAAAATAGAACTATCAAAATGTTGGTTGTGGAGACTGATTATCTTCATGATTCAGAGGCCTTTTTTTTCAGCTCTGTTTATACCCCATGAAGACTTTACACCTAGGAAGAATGTACACTCCTCCACGTGGGGGAGTGCAGGGGGGGTTACCCCCCCTGTGGGGTCTGAGGGGGATATCCCCCTGGATAGGGGGTCCGGAGGCAAAGCCCCTGAAGGAAAAATTTCCTTGTAAATGTATATTTTAATTTCATAGTCAATCTGGACCATTCATTATAAGGTTGTAGATCTGATGGTAGAAGTTATGTTAGGGTTTTTTTCCCTAGAAGGCAACCCTCTTTTGTGAGGTAAATGTATTGTGACTATGTATAATTGTGAATACTATATTCTGAGTGAGGAGACTATCAGAGAAAGAAGAGGAAGTTACAGCAGGTGTGTTGTAGGTTGTATCCCTTCATTTGTTGGATAATAATAAAGGAAGGACCTGACAATTTCTCTAGTGGATGTAGCCCACACTGGGTGAACCACGTATATTTGTGTCTCTATTGTATTGTGTATCTTTTGTGTTTTATTTCCGCATTTGTTTTATTTTATTGCTCCACGATCCTATTTTTCTGAAAAAAAATACAATGGAGGTGATAACCAATGTGTGGCTTGGTTTAACAAAACTGAAGAATATTTCCATATATATAATATTACAACCGATGAATAAATGGTCAAATACGCATCCATGTACCTTGAAGGCACTGCATAAAATTGGTATCTATTGTGGAAAGGAAGAATTCAGTCATATAATTGGAATTCTTTCACAAATGATTTTTTTTAAAGATTCTAGGGCATCTCGGAAAAATATTTTTTTTCAAAACTCACCAGATTACAACAAAAAGGAAGAATAGATGAATTTACACATCAATGGGAAGCTCTCTCCACCTGAGTATTTGGACTATCTGATGATCAATTACTCTAGTCTTATATAGGTGGTCTCAAACCATATACCCAAGACGAGTTAAGATTACATGAGGTTACTATGGTAGAAATAGAAATAGGCAAGGCAAAGCCACAAAAGAAAAACTAGAAGGCCAATCAAGATTCAACAAGGTTTAATCAAGAAGGACTGTACCTCATACCACAGGAAATGACAAATACATACCACCCAATCTACATGAAGATAGAAGAAGAAGTTTAGAGTCCCAAAGGATAAAAGAAGGAAAATGTAAACGGTGTGGATAAAAATGGGACCCAATACATAGGTTCCAGATCGAAGATAAGTCAAAACAATTGTACACTTATGAAGAAGAAAAAGATGACGAATCAGACTCAACAGAATCAATAAATGAAGAAATGACAAATTTCCAAAATGACACTTCAGAGCTCATAGAAGGCAACACACTAAGAATATCGCTCGCAGCCACCACAAGGATTACCCAACCACAAACTCTTAAATTAAAAGGACATATCAAAAATGATAATGTCACCATACTAATCGGCACTGGAAGTACCCACAATTTCCTCGATATCAAGATTGCAAGGAAACTCAAATTATTTGTATATCTAGTCCCAGACATGAAAGTAATGGTTGCAGACGACAAAAAAATTGGAAATGTCGGGAAATTCCATAAGGTGAAACTCCAAACCCAATATTTCAATTTGGAATTAGAACTCTACATCGTCCCTCTGGGAGTATATGTGGTTTTAGGAGTCCAATGTTTACAAACCTTGGGCACATACTCAGCCAATCACCAGGAAAATTTCATCCAATTCAAGTGGAAAGAGAAAAGTTATAAATTAGATGGTTTTCAACCTCCACAAACATAGTTTGTGTCGTCACAACAAATGGAAAAAATGATCTGAAAAGGAACAACCACATACTTCATCCAATGCCACAACATAGAAATCTAAGAATCAGAACAAGATGACTCGAGAACATCAAACGTCCAAGATATAATTCAAGAACATAAGAAGGTATTTCAATACCTTCCCATGGAGTTACCACCTCAAATAAGAATTGAAAATATACTTGAAGTTAAACCAGGATCAAGCCCAATCAAGGTTAGACCATACATATACCTTCATCACCAAAAAACAGAGATAGAAAGATTAGTCCAAGACCTATTAAAATGTTGTGTCATCACAAAAAGAAGAAGTCCATATGCAACTCCAGTAGTGTTAGTTCGAAAGAAAGATGGATCTTTCAAATTATGCATAGATTACCGAGGGCTAAACAAAATAACAATTAAAAATAAATTTCTCAACCCATTTATTGATGAAATGTTGGATGAACTTCAAAGAGAAAGATATTTTTCAAAACTTGATTTAAGATATAGGTACTATCATATTAGAGTCATACTAGAATATCTAGCCAAGACTTCCTTCCAAACACATGAAGGACACTATGAATTCAAGGTGATGCCTTTTTTGCTAACTAATGCCACCGCCACTTTCCAAGCGATAATG
Source organism: Picea mariana (assembly GCA_032191745.1). Taxonomy (NCBI): domain Eukaryota; kingdom Viridiplantae; phylum Streptophyta; class Pinopsida; order Pinales; family Pinaceae; genus Picea; species Picea mariana. The sequence continues at coordinate 4,688 of JASDQU010585932.1, read as the reverse complement.
AATGAATTATTTCACCCATACTTATGGAAACATGTCTTAGTTTTCTTCAATGATATCTTAGTGTATAGTAAAACATGGGAGGAGAATATGAAACATTTGGGACAAGTGTTATCTCTTCTGGAGGAAAATCAATTCTATGCCAAAATGTTAAAATGTGCATTTGGAAAGGAGGAAGTAGAGTAACTTCGTCACATGATATCCAAAAAAGGATTCAAGGTAGACCCCAAGAAAATCAGGACAATCACAGAATGGACTAAACCCAAAAAATATCCAAGTTAAGAGTATTTATAGAATTGGCAGGATACTATCGAAGATTCGTTGAGAATTACGCTCATTTAGCTACCCCTCTAACAAATCTCCTTAAGAAAAACTCTTTCCAATGGAATTTGGAAGCACAAAAATGTTTTGAAAACTTAAAAAACATTATGTCCACAACCCCAGTATTAGCAACATCTGACTTCTCCAAACCTTTCATCATCGAGTGTGACATGCCAGGTTTTGGAATTGGAGCAATATTGATGCAAGATGGACACCCAATAGATTTTGAGAGAAGGAAACTAAATCAAACAAAATGCTTACAATCCACTTACAAGAAGGAAATTCTTTCCATCTTGCATGCATTAACAAAATGGTGCAAATATCTACTGGGAATTAAGTTCTTGATACACACAAATCATAACAATTTCCAGTACTTGTTACAACAAAAAACATTGTCAACCGAACAACAAAAGTGGATAGAGAAAATTGCCACATTTGATATGAAAATTCTACATAAAACAAGAAAATGCAACATCGCGGCTAATGCCCTATCACGAAAAGATGAAGAAACACAAGTTTTTGCAATATCAATAGCCATTCCAAAATGGTTGGATGGAATCCGAACTGAGTATGCCAAAAACACATAAACTTTCTCTATAATCAACAATTTAAATCAATATCCTAAGTTCAAATGGAAAAATGACATCTTATGGTATAAAGGGAGAATCTACTTAAATACCAACTCAAGATTTAAATCCAAGGTTCTTAAAGAATCTCATGATTGCCCAACTGCAAGTCATGTAAGATTTTTCAAAACATACTATAATTTCACGAAGATCATTTTTTTGGAAAGGGATGCGTGCATATATTCGAAAATATGTAGCAGAATGTGATCTCTGTCAAAGGAATAAGAATGAAAATGTGTCTACCCCCAGGTTAATCCAACCATTACACATTTCCAACCTAAAATGGGAAGAAATTTCAATGGATTTCATTGAAGGGCTACCCATATCCGACGGAAAAGATAAAATATTAGCAGTAGTAGACAGACTAACTAGTTATGCACACTTTATTCAACATAACAAATGGCTGAAATGTTCTATAAAAATATTCACAAACTACATGGGTTCCCTAAGGTTATAGTCAATGATAGAGATGCCAAATTTAAAGGGAATTTTTGAGAGAATTTTGCAAACAGATCGGAACCTCTCTTAATATGAGCTCAACTTACCACCCTCAAATAGATGGTCAAACAAAAGTCGTCGATAAATGTTTAGAAACCTGTCTTCATTGTTTTATCTTCAGCAAACAAAATCAATGGTTTCAATGGTTGCGCCTTGTTGAGTGGTGGTATAATTCCACTTATCACACATCAGCTAAAATGACACATTTCCAAGCTATTTATGGTTACGAACCTCCATCATGGAAGAAGTTGGCCACCAGCCACAGAAAAGTTTCGTTAGTAAAATACCATTTAGACGAAAGTCAGAAAATCCTTTAGTTACTCAAAGAAAACTTAACAGTTGCAAGGAACTGAATAAAGCAACAAGCTGACAAAAATCGAATAGAAAGAGATTTGGAAGTAGGATACTCGGTATTTGTGAGACTTCAACCTTACAAACAGTTATCCCTTAAACAACATGGGAAGAATAAATTGGCTCCAAAATTTTATGGACCATATCAAATAAATACAAAAATTAGTCACGTAGCTTACGATTTCGATTTACTAGATAAAATTCATATCCACAAGGTCTTTCATGTATCATGTCTAAAGAGAGTCTTGGGGCAACAAAAAAAGGCACAAACTATACTTCCTATGTTGGATGAGGAAGGAAGAATCATTTTAGAGCCCGAAGCCATTATCGCCACCCGGGAAAAGAGATTATGCTCTTGAGTAATCAAGGAATATCTTATTAAATGGAAAAATATACCGGAAGAAGACATTGCATGGGAGTCAGAGAACTTTCTCCAATTACATCCTTTCTCCAATTACAAAGAACAATTTAAGGAAAGGACAATGTCACAATAAATAATATAATATAATATAAAGACATTAAAATAATAAATAAAAGTAAAATTAAATATTAATGTAATAAAAGGTCATGACTAAAATCCATGACTCTTCATAAAACCATAAAGGGCATATATATAGGCAGGCCCTATCCTTGTAATATCATCATTATTTTACAATCAATTATGATTATATATATCTTATTATGGATTCAGAGTGAAGTTGTTCATTACGAAAACCCTTGTATCTTTTACATAGATCAAGGATGTTATTGTAGTATTGAATGAAATTGCAAAAGAGAGACTTGATGTAAACGAAAATGGTCTTATAGTAGTGAAGTTCCAAGGAAGTGATATTGCAGCAGATGTAATTAGAGGAAAATTTGTAATTTTTATTATACTTTTTAAATGGAAAGAATATTAAGGAAATTGAAGCACAAGAATACATGTGTAGAGGATTATTTTGAATAATTTATAAAGTAGCTATGTGAGATAGTCTTGTCAGATATAGTGAAGAAGAAATCATGAAATTTGTAGATGGTTTGAATCTTTCCATTAGAAAATATATGTGTGGAGAGTATGCATTCATTATAGGAAGCTTATCATTTATCCTTGATGATTGATGAGAAGAAAAGGAAACAAAACAGTGAAGAGAGGAGAAAAAAAGGGAGTTTCTTCTATTTGTTTTGGAGAATGAGGAGACTATGACTAAAATGCATGTGGTTGAGAGAATGTTAAGAGACAATGCCAAAGAAGGATTTATAACAAAACAATGTAAGGGAAATATTAAGGAAAAGGAATTTGTGCAACAAACTCAAGAAGAAGTAGTCTTCCCATGAGAGTGCATGTGGAGATCAAAGATGTTATTATTCTTGTAGTGAATGAAACTACAAAAGAGGTAATCGATGTCAAGGAAAATGATCTTATAACAATGAAGTTGAAAGGAAGTGATATTGGAGTAGATATAAAAATGGAAGAGGTGCAGATGAGAGTTATTAATTCCCATAATTGTTTGAGTGTTGATATGTATATAGGTGATGAAAATAGTTCAACTATTTTGAAAGAGTGCATGAGTAGACCAGAAAATAAAATATACAATCAACATGTTGCGAGAGTGACAAAGTTTTTTAGTGATAAAGACTAAAGTGGTAGGTGTACATAGTAAGAATATAAATTATAGAGCATAAAGAAATTTTGTGCTCATGACAATGATGGAGAATAAATCACAAAAAAATAGGTTGATGCCAGAGAATGTAGAAGATAAAGTAGAGAAACATGAATTTGAAGATTAATGTAGTAGAGGAGTGGTTGCAATGAAAACAAGGAAGAATGAAGAGATGCAAGTGAGAAACAAGAATTGGTGGTGTTCATGGAGAGATTAGTGATAGTGAAAAAGAGGAGGATGGTGAGGTAATAAGAAGCATTGAGAAGGATTAATATGGGAACCAAGCATGATTAATTAAGTAGTTTGAGGTAATGAGAACCATTGAGTTTAAGTTGTAGTGAGTTGTATATATATTTAAGGTGTTTAAGTGGAAGAAGTCAATGACGAAGGTAGGTATGAGGTGTTTCTTAGAATTGAACAATGTAGATGAAAAGAGTGAAGAAAAGAAGAAAATGAATGCCAAATGAAGAAGGAGACAAGTAAAGAGGACTTGAGTGTGGACAAGGAGATATAAGAAAAGAAAAAAGAGAATCAAACATTCAACAATAGTTGAACTTTTTAAACTAGGAGATTCTAATGTAAGAGCATCCCTGAGGATATAGAAATCTTGCATCAACTCAAAAAAATTTGTTCTAAGTAATTTGTAGTTTTTATTTTAACTTCAGGAAGATGAATATATTTTAGTAATCCAACTTAAAATCCTAGGAAGTTCATAGGTAATCCAATAAAGAAAGGATCAAGAGCTTAGAAATAGTTTGGAACTTTTTTTTAAAATGATTATGTATGTAAATGTGAAGTGACATAAATGAGTGGAGCCACTCGTGCAATCATAGAAACAGTTTGGACTAATTTTTTTTAATGACTATGTATGTGAATTTGAAGTGATAGAAATGAGTGAAGGAACCAATATAGAATGATGCAACCTTTTAAATTCTTTATAAAAGAAAAATAAGAAGAATATAAACCATTGTGAAGTTAGCAATGAAGAACAATGAATAAAGAAAGGAAGATAGGAACAATGAATGTGTTAAGAAACAAATATCAATATAGCATAGAAAAACCTCTGAAAAAGTACTCAATGCCTTGAAAAAGAGATAATTTCAGATAATAAGCCTCTTCGAGGGGGAAACCTCCTTTTACCCCACTTAAATGTTCAAGTACAAGATGATTCCAAATGAAAATGTCTCCTTGGTATATATAGGAGACTAGGAGGTATAATTACAACTAATGGAATAAAGCCGACATAAATAAAATA
>JASDQU010585931.1:40835-58148 GCA_032191745.1 Picea mariana | reverse complement strand
AATTATATGGTGATCAGACCAGTATGTGTACAAACTAGGGAAAACTAAGAAGTTGGATAATTTGGTTTTCCGCAACAAGATAGACATATATGCTTTGAAACATAGAAACATGATTTTGCAATATGTTTGATGTATATCTCATAATTAAAATGAAATACCAATTGTATTGTGATCAGACTAGTATGTGTTTAAGATAAAGATGTTGTATTGAGAAATGGGCACATTCAACCATACATGGTCAATAAGCACATTTTGTTCATGGCTTTTGTTGTTCAAAAGAAAGCGAAGACTGCATTTGCATAGGTAGTTTTCCAATTCTTTTGTTCTAGCATTATTTTGTAGCATGTCAATATTGAAGTCTTCTACAATGAGAATGGTTTCGTTTAGATGGAAATGATCTAATGCATTGGAAAGAACATTTATTATGTTTGAGAATGTTTCATGGGGAGCAACATACAGATTTAGTATTGGAATTTATGATCCATGGAAAAATACTTTTGCAAGCACCATCTCAACATTCTTTTATTTGAAATGTATATGCTTCAAAATTGTTACATGTTTTTTCATCAATATCAACACCCCATGTGGAATGTAACTTGATATGCAACTATGATTTGAAAATTGTTTGTTTTTCATGTGTTGTTCCTGAGTTTATACTTAAGGCTTCAAAGTATAATGTCAAGGCATCCGAAAAATAAAGAGAGATTTTAATATAAAAAGAAAATCAATTATTAGGGAAAGAAGCTATGGTTGATTTCTAAGTTGTCTTTGCCTAGCTTCCCAATGTTCCTGGACGCTTATGTCCCGTTAAATCACTGCCCATGAATGTTCAAGTTCAACCCGGGTGTTAGCGGTATCTAAGATGGTATTAAACAAGTTTAATGAAATGTTGTTCTGATTTGTGAGATTGGGTTCAATATTAGGCTATCTTGCAACAGGTACAGTCATGGAGGAAACAAAGTTAAAAGATCTATTGTTTTTTTTTATATGTTTTCTTTTTCTATTTTCAATTGTATGAGAAAAGTTCCTGAAATTTAATTAATGGTATAACAATTCAGAGGTTGTTTTCTATATCTGAGTCAAATTTGAAAATAAAGAGTGTGATGAGAGAAAAACATAAAGATGTTAAAACAAAGTGAGGCATCAATCACAGAAGAATCTCACTAGTGTGGTGAGCGTGGAATATAAAGTTGTTAAAACAAAGTGAGACATCAATCACAGAAGAATTTCACTCTGATACAGAAGAAGAAAAATAGATGTGAAACCTTTAATGAAGCATAAAATGTGGTAATCTAACTAACACACAGGTCTTGTATATGCTAATAGCCAATACAGAGGAAAATTTCTAAACAATAAGATAACTAAATAAACATATAACCAAAATAGATGTTGTACTAAGTTGTGATTAGTCATTCATCAAAGACATATGAATAAAGATGATGGAATATGAAAGAACAAAAGAACACATAACTTAAGATTGAAGAAATATGGAGTCTTTGGAATTCATTTGTCTTAATTCTCGAAAATGAGAGATCTCTCCATTACAATCGGCCAAGAAAAAGCTCGCTTTAAGTCTTTTGAAATTATATTTATAGAAAAGGTTATCAACCCTAGGCGATTGGAATTCTCCTTACTCCTAGATGCTAACAGTTACAAAATAAAAACTTGAACCGTTTCACTTGGTTACTTTCTATCTCTCTCTCATACTGGAAGAATGGGCATGCATGTGTTACTTCATCGATTCTTTGAAGTACTTCCTTCACCTGGCTTGAGACACTTGACACACCTGCTTAGAAATTGTACTAAAATTTTGGAAGGCTCTGTCACATCCTCTGCCCCAAAAAGAAACAATTTTCTTTGAAATTTCAGCAACCTGTCTTCAATCCTTTTACCTTCAAAATTTATAGACTGCAACTGTTAATTTGTATTTACTATCCATCTATCCATTTGAGTGACGTCAACCTGTTTCAACTATGAAATTCCAATCTGGGCTTCATTTAAGCTTTCTTTGATGTCCAGTTGATGCTTTATAACATTGATTTGTCCTAGTACTCCAGAACAATCATCCTTTCCAATGCCTAGTGATTTTTTATCTAGCAAATAAAAAGCCTCTTCACAATCCTCCTTTATTTCTTTGGCCATTCTTTTACTCTCGGCTATATTGGTCTCCCATGTCTTTAGTATTATATCACCCCTAATTTTTTCTGCTACAGTCAATCTGGGAGTTACTGCTACCTCTTCTCTAGCCGAAGATACAAATGCTTTTTGAAAGGTGGTACAGGCTGTAGTAGCCTCTTTCTCTCTAAAAAAAATATTATCTAATGATTGATCCATCTCCTGAAAATAATATTGGATGATCCCTACCTTAGAAAACAAGATTTTTTGTGTTGCTTCCAGCTTCTGATGCACTTCCAGTGCCTAAGCTTGAAACACTGCTAAATTTGCAACTTTGCTTTCAGTAGAACTTAATTTAGCTTGTAGCTTCCTTACTAACTCTTCTTGATAAATGGCCTGCCCTTGACTTGCTTAAGCAGTCTTGTGTATCTCTTCAAGATTAGATTTAAGTTGTTGAATTTCTTGTCTCTCTTTGGATCTAGCATGTTCGAGTCCTTTGCTGACCTTGCTTTTGATATTATTCTCTGTATTCCTTATTTGATCTCGTAGCAGACTTATCATCTGATTCTTCTGCCTCAACCTTTCTTTTAGATTATCAATTGAGAATAAGTTGGCCATTGCAAAAGCTCCCAAAGAGACTGCCACCTCTATAGAAAAATCTTCTTCTTCCAAATTTTGCCCATCTAATAATACTCTGTGCTTTTTTACCATTTCACCCTCTCTCATGTGCATTTCTTTCTTCACCATGACCTTTATTTTCTTACTGAAAAAGAACTCAATGGGAGGTATCTACTGGAAAGAGATAGGCATGAAATTGCTTATGAATATTGCCTCTGTATTAGGGTTTCATCTGGTGAACTGTAATGGTGTGACAACCTCAATGGGATTGCCGATTTCTGTGGATAATTGTTTCCCAACTTCTTCAGTAGTTGATTTCTCAGGTGAAGATGATGATCTATCTTCTCCTTTATTTATTATTGTCTCTTTTTTATCTTTTCCCTGGTTGTCTAATATCTCTGTCTTTTGGATATTTTCCTTCTAAGTCGAGACCTCAAATTTCTCCAGGTTTTCTAGGGTTTCTTCTTTGGTAGAGCTTCCAGCTTCTGGATTTTGGGTCTCTGTTTGTTGTGTATCTAAAGATTTTAGTCTTTCCCATTGTAATAATTTGGGTAGGCCACTTCTTCATTTTTTTTGGAAATTGTAAAACTCATCCATTTCACCAGGTAGAAAATCTTGAACTCGGCTCAGAACTTCTTGGTAAGATATTACCCCTCGAAACATTTTGTCATGAGGGGAATCTTCATGTTCATACTTTTTAAGAGTGCAACAGACCATATGTTTTCCCACAACCCTCTGTGGGTCATGCTTCTTGAACTCAATGTTAAATAACTTTATCTCTTCTAAAGCTACAACCTCCACCTTGGAGTGACCGAAATCCAATTAGGAAAATGAACCAATAGAAAAAGGAAAATATGGCCATACCTTTTTCTGCACGGATTTTAGCTCTTTTCTAATCCCCCCGAGTAAAGTTTGTCATGCAACTTCACGAAACACCAGTCTGTATGGTAAAAATTGCGGTGATGCATATGGAGGGACTAAGTAGCCGAAAAATCTGATATAAGAGAAATGTTCCTCTATGCACCAGTATGCCACATTACCCAGGTTAACCATAACCTTGTATAAAATTCTTGGTGGTGGGTGACCAAATATAACAATATGCATCGGCACCACTACCCAATTACAGATTTCATAAAAGAAATCTTTTTCCTTCTCTTCCTAGAGCTTTGAATGGTAATCATGAATTGGTTTTGCACTGTCTGGATTCCAACTCTAGCTCATCAGCAGGAAAGGCATCATAAAATAGATAGTGTCCATAACATAAGCTGACATAAAGAATGAAGTTGGCTGCCCTTGGTTTTCTTCATTTGGTATTCTGAGATTTCGCTAGCTATATTATCTGACAATATCTTTGCCCAGTCAAAAGAAAATCCTTCCACCACCGAGTGAATAATGGGAACCCATGGTAGAAAAAAATGGGTCTTGTTCTCTTTTCCATAAATTCTGCACATCATCATGGCTATATACATGAACTGTGGTTCAAGCGATGAGATGGAATATACGCTGTGAGATTGGGCTCTGAAATTTTTGGGGCGTGAACACCAGTCTTCGATCAGTTCGGAAAGACTCTTTCCATACTAATCACACTCCTTATTATTAAAATTCACTAGAAAACTGGCGTTATAAACAAAGTTTGATGTTGCAGACAATTTATACATGACCTGTATGTTTTCCAGTCAAAATGACCCCAAAACTACTTTCTGAGAGTTGAATATTGTTCGAGTCAGGATATCTACATGATCTAGCACCCATCCAATCATGTCGATGTAAGGTAAAAGCCTCGGTCTGGTTTCTATCTTATGCAGTTCTTCTTGAGCGATAATCTTATATTTGGTAGATAAGTTATCCTTTTCATTGTTGCTTGAATCATCGGAACAATTTACCACTTCGTATTGTATGGTGTTGAACACATGCATCCAGGTTTTAACAATGTTTATACTTCTGGGCAAAGTATCAGAAATAACGTATGTGTTCTTTCTAGAACTTTCACTAGCTGCTTTAGGTGCTTTCCGTGGAGACATGATATCAAATCAAAATTTTGGTTACCTGTTACAGAGAATGAGAATGCAGAAAACTAGTTATTTTGCTAAACCAACTCTAAGAAAAAAAGAAAGTGATTCACAACTAAAAATCTTCTTTGCCTTAAATGCATAAACCATGCGTATACCTTCATTGACAACACCTTTAATTCCTTTAATAAAAAATATTTGGGCATTAAATCTAATCCTATGTGGAGTCATTTCTCTAAATCAGATATTAATGTCATTTATGGTTGAAATCTCGGGAAAAGCACAGAATTTAAATGTATCCGAGTTAATTTTGAGCAATATATTAATTAGAGTATAATCCTCATTTAGTACCTTAATTAATCATACCTATCACTTAATCAAGTTTCTGTGTTTCAGGTCTCGGGGATATTTAAAGCATTTTAATCTAAGACTTACGAAACACGAAGTCGCGATAGGTTTTAATTAACTATAATCATATTTAACTCTCTTAATTAATCACGATTAGTTTTAATTTGTCAGGGTTTTGGGTATCAGGACTTCAAAGACTTTATATGTAATATCATCTTGAATCACGAAGTCATGACAAGATTTGCTCTTTGTTAATCTTACTTAATTGTTAATGAACCCGACTTAACATTTAATACTTTTGTGAGTTCGAGTATCAGGACTTCAAAGATGCTCAATATTGAACCTTTGTACTTCACGAAACCCTGACTCCCGAAATTTCAAAAGAAAAACTTTATATAGATTGATTCATTAATTGAAAAGGCGGATCCATAATCTACTAAGACATTTAAACCGTTGGATTGATCGAAAGACTTCATTTTGACGGTGATTATCCAAGTGCATTTTTTGTGCTTTTTTTATTTAACCAAAAATGAAATTTATTTTAGTTTAAGGTTTATGTTGAAATATATATGTTTCAACATAGGCTCCATCTAGGGATCTCGTCTCCTTGCGAGATGATAAGAACATGTAGAATGAGTGCCTTTATTGGGTAAATGGAGTCATTGTTGCAGTTCTATGAAAGACATTCTGAAAGAAAACACAAAGAAGGACTTAGGACTTCATCCATACCTCCGAAAACTTTCAAAACTTAATCGTTCATCAATCTTGAATTCAGGCTTTAATTACTTCCTTCTCTTAAACTTATTTTAGAATTTCTTGAAATAATCAAAACAACCTTAATCAATCTATCAGACTTTGTTCAATTTTATTTGCATCAAGGAAAAGTGATTTTAATGTTTTAAATAGGGAGTCCCATGTTAGCTTAGAATGTAGATCTAACCTGAAAAAGGAAATAGTTTTCAGAGTACGTTATAATACATGTATAATAGCCTTATAGATATCATAGACATTACTTCACTACCAACGAGCCTGTTTAGTACCCCGATGAAGTTATCTAATTCCCATATCTAATTTCCTTCCATCACTTCAATTAATAACTTTGCATTTAAATGCTGATATGACGGAAATGATTTTATGAATTTCCTTTCATCATCTCTGTTTATACTAGATGGGGGCAATCATTTTATGAATTTTCTTTCACCATCTATATTATATTTAATCCAACCTGAAGTGAGGGCAATCAATTTGTACATAATAAAATATACCAGGGATGATATCCATTTATATTTTAGCAATAGAGGTCTATTAACTTACTTTGATTACTCTGAAATAATCCTCTTCTGACTATCAAAACATCTTTGCTTACCAGGAAGTGTTCATGGGGAATATTTAGTTTCCAGGGACTTTCCTTGAGCAAATTTAATCAGTTTAAGTATGGTAAAAGGATTAGAGAAATTAGGCTTAACTCAAACGTACTTTCTATTTCAGTTAAAGTCATGAATATCATTAGAATTCTTGCTTGTTCTCAAGTCAAAAACTTGTTCTTAAGCTTTTAGAGTCAAAGTGAAGCTCTTTTTGTAATTAATTTTTTTTTTTAGGTGACAATATTAACTCAAATGAAACTTCTGACAATTTCACTAATATCTTTTTTGAAAACTTGACTTGGGTTAACAAGACGAAAGTTCATACCTCAGAATTTTTCTATATTTTCTGTTAAGCAAATTATTAGTTTATCACCTGTTTTGAGGGAGATTCAATGCAAGTATTGATTCCTGCTAGAGATTATCACCCTGTTATCAACCCGTATCCTGCAATGAGATGGATCATGAAAAACATCAGGAATTATTTGTTTATTGGAAAGCTTCATGTTGCATATTATATATATATATATATATATATAATATTTTATTATTATTCAGTGAAATCAACTAACATGTTTCTATTTACAATGAGAATAAAAACTTACCAAAAGATGCAAATTATAATAAAAAGTGAAAACCAAATCGGTATGTACAATGAGAGTTTGGAATTGTACTACTACATGAAATGTTTGAGGTAACACCCATTGATAGGGGTGTTAAGGATCTTTCCGTCAATATTTTCTAACAAAAATGCATTCTTTCCCTCAGAGGCTATAATTTTGTACAGTCCGCACTAGATCTGATCAAACTTACCATGTTTCCCAGCATCCTCTTTTCTGGCTTCCCATTTTAGAACCAAATCACCAAGGAGAAATTCCCTATCTTTAGATTTTTGGTCAAATAAGGCTTTCATATTATCCTGATATTTATGTAGTTTTTCATGTACTTCAGCCCTATTTTGTTGAACTTCAATAAATTGATTTATCCTCCTAGTAATGTCATTTGGCTCTTCTTTTGAGTCTTTCTAGAGTTTAATTACTGACAGTGCTAGATGTATGGGTAAAATAACTTCAGTACCATATACCATCTGAAATGGAGACATTCCAATTGACCATTTTGTGCCTATCCTGTTAGCCCATAAAGCATATTTTAAATGTACATGCCATGCTTTCTTATTTTCGGTCAGTACTTTCTTAATTATAGTGATTAGGATTTTGTTATATGACTCAGCTAATCCATTTCCCTGTGGATAGTAGGTCATGGAGTGTCCTAGCACAATGTTATACCTTTGACAAAAACTTATCATGGCCATGGATTTGAAGGCCTGAGCATTATCAGTAACTATTTTCCGAGGAAAACCAAATCTTGATAGGATATTCTCCTCCAGAAAACTAATCACTACTACATCTATTGTGTTTCGCGTAGGAATAGCTTCCACCCATTTAGTAAAATAGTCTGTAGCGGTCAAAATCCATTTATGTTGAGCACTTGAGTGTGGATGAATTTCTCCAATAAAATCAAGACCCCATTGCTGAAATGGAGCTTCCATTTTAACTGGAACTAAAGGTAATGCTGGAATTCTCTGCTTACTCGTGAACAATTGAGAAGGATTACGAGTTTTGAATTTAGTATTTATATCAGTGAATAATTTTGGACAATAATATCCATCTCTTAAGATTTTATAAGTCGTTTCTCTCCAAGCATGATGTCCTCCACACACTCCTTTGTGGAATTCATTTATAATTTTTTCTGTTTCAGATTCTACTAAACAGCTCAGTAAGAAACCTAGGGGATCTTTCCAATATAATTGACCATCTATAATACAATATTTTACAACATGTAACTTCAATGTCCTAGATTTAGATGGGGTTAGGTCCCTGGGGCACTGAAGGGTCAGTAGATAAGAAACAATGTCGTTGTACCCATGGATGATTTTAGGGGCTAAATTTCGCTCATGGGTTAATTTTCCATGGTTTTTCCAAAAATGAGATTCGCTATTTTAAAAATGATTTGCCCAAATTCTATAGGATAAAATTATTTTACCTTAAAAATCACCAAAATTTTATAAAAACAATATAAAATCCTGAGAAATTTGAATATTTTTACAAAAATATCGCTAAACATTTATAGTTTTCATATGAAGGATTAGTAATATTCACCAAGGTTTCTAAATTTTAAAATAAATTTCCATCCTTAAAATCATTCCTAGCTGTACCAAGATGAAGAAGAGAATTTTTCTAAAATTTTAGTTGCGGGCACAGTAACATCAAGCTCGTCTATCTCTAAAAATCCTTCGTACTCCTGCAGATGATTTATTCCGAGTTCTTTTATATTTGATTCAAACAACAAATTAGCCAAGCCTTGGCCTTTAATAAGTTTGGTCCATTTAACTTCCAGGTCGAACTCTTGAATTTTGGCTAACCATCTACCTCTCCTTCCATCACTATCGGGTTGAATCAATATATTCTTAACATAATAGGTGGGTACATAAGCAATAATATTTGAATGTAGTACATAGGTTCTGAAATATTTGAGGGATTTCACCATTGCATAAGCTTTCTTTTCCAGTATGTCATATTTTAACTTAGCATCTTTGAGACTTTTACTAAAGAACGCAATTGGCTGCTCAAAACCCTCATCATTTTTCTGTAATAATACGGCTGCAATAGTATGCTCGGAAGAAAATGAAAAAATAAAAAATTCTTTCAAATAATCAGGACTTGCCAGTAATGGTGCTTCACCTATGACCTTCTTAATATGTTTGAATGACCCCTTATCCTCACTTGTCCACTTTACCTCGTTGTCCTTCTTAATCATATATGTAATCAATTTTATGATTTCAGTGAAATTCAGAATGAATCTTCTCAAAAAACTTATTTTCCCTAAAAATGACTAAATTTATTTTCTATTCCTAGGAATATTAATAGTATCTTTTGCTTCAATCCTTTTCGGGTCAATTTTAATTCCATCCATAGACACTATATGGCCCAAGAGTTTACCTTCTTGCATTGCAAAATGAGATTTCTTGGGATTAAGAGACAAACCAAATTTGTGACATTTTTCAAAAGTTTGCTTAAGGTGTACTAGATGTTCTGCATCAGATTTAGAAAAAATAGTTAGATCATCAAGATAAATAACAAAAATCTTGTCTCTTTCGCCAAAAAAGGCGATGTCCATAGCTCATTGGAAATTTTCTCCTGCATTCATTAAACCGAAAGGCATTTTATCATACATAAAGGTACCCCAAGGAGTGGTGAACACAATTTTCTCTTTATCATCTTGATGAACTGCAATTTGATTGTAGCCCGAAAATCCGACAATCATGGACATTCTATTCTCTCCAACTACTTTCTCTAAAACATGATCCATTTTAGGCAATGGATAATTGTCTTTGAGTGATGATCTGTTTAAATTTCTAAAGTCTACACACAGTCCAATTTAACCATTTTTCTTTCTTACCAGAACTAAATTAGCCACCCATTTAGAGTATCTAAGTGGGACAGTGATCTTAGCGTCCAAAAGTTTCTTTACCTCTTTCTCTATCATAGGCAAAAATATAGGATTAATCTGCCTGAGCTTCTGCCTAAATGGTTTGACACCTTCCTTCAGAGGAATTTTGTGTTCTATTATAGTGGTGTCATAAGTTCTTAATTCATATAGGACCAAGAAAAAACATCTTTATATTGTCAAAGCAACTCAGCATATTTACTTTTTATTTCATGAGGAAGGTACTTAGATAATTTTACCAACCTAGGATTTTCTTTGGTGCCTATATCACAATCTTCAACTTCTCCTAGTTGAGGATGTAAAGTGGACTTCAAAGGAATGTCGTAATGATTAAATAACCTCTCTAAGGGGATCATACCTTTTGGGATCTGATTATTTTTCAAAATAAGCATACGATGATTGAAAATCTTATTCTGGAATTCTTGAGGATCTTCCCCTTCCTGCAAAATCCAAGCAAGATCATTCTGATTTTTTTGGTCGATATGTGTTTTGGCAAAGTCATCCACCACTTCTAAAAATTTCCTGATTTGTTCATCATCCTCGAAAACCTACCAATGTTGAATATTATTTGGTATGGAAGGTCTATGTCTTATCTCTATATGGTATTTAAGTTTGAAACTGTAGGAGGCACAAACATTGAGGCTGCTTTAGCCAATGAATCTGCCCATTGATTCTCAGTTCTGGTGATGTAATGAACATTAACCAATGAGAAAAAAATATCAATTAGATCACAAGCACAATTCCTATAAGATCTCAACCTTGGGTGCTTAGCCTGGTATTGGCGATTAATTTGTTTTATGATTAGTTCAACATCACCATAGACTTCTAAGTTCTTAATCTTTAATTTCCCGGTAGCTTCTAATCCTAAGACCAAGGCCTCATATTCACATACATTGTTAGTGTAATATATATCCCACTGTAACCTGTAAGAAAAATGAATAATGAACTCATCGTCGGGTGCCACAAACAACATTCCAGTTCCTACTCCTTCATAAGATGAAGCACCATCAAAATACATTTTCCAAACTCCAAAATTATATACATCTTTATCTATCTTTTCTTTTTTTTTTCTTTTTTCTATAAAATTTTCTTCTTTACATTCATTTAAATCATCATCAATGGATAAAATACAATTTCCTAAATGTTGATCGGCAATATAAACAGGGTAGTTATTTGGGTTCAACGGATCACTTACTGTAAATGCCAACCTTGTTTCTCTGTACAAACCAGTGAACCGTCCACCGAAGATCGGGATTGTGGCATATTTCATGTTGATTTGGAGGGATCCTCGAAGTTTGGTGCCCCAAGATCTAGATAACAACATGCCATACTTTGGAGGTATATCAACAACAACCACATCCATCAGAACGCTTTTTACAGGAATCTGTGCGATATTAACTACTAAATATTTTATCATACCTATACATTTAACCTTTATCGAATCAAAATAATACAAATCTCTATATGGTCGAGTGATTTCAAGACCAAGTCTATCCATAATGGCTTTGGGAATTACATTGTGAGAAGCTCCAGAATCCAGCATGCAATTATGGAGCAGGTGATCGTGGACAATTAGCGTAATATAGAAAGGGGTGACAATATCTCTGGGACCTTCAAAATGTGGACCAAAAATTATATTAGGCTTATCATCTTCTAAATTTATAACGTCAGCCTGGCTTTTGTTATCTGAAAAATTAATCATTTTAGCAATTTGCTTTCTGTATACTGGGTTTTTTTCCAGTTCAACCATAGGTATAGGGATTTTGATTTCATTAATTTCATTTTCTAGACTGAAATTTCCCGTTGTCTTAACAACTTCTCTGGTTTGGATTTCTATCCCCTTCTTTTCTGGTTTATTAATTTGTGATGTTTTTGTTTCAACCACAGGAACCTCCGCTTTCCTTTTATTAATAACTGGTGTTTTTGTTGGCTTTGTTTTGGTAGACTGTGTGTCAATAGTCTTGGTTTTAACAATCTGTTTTTCAATAGCTTTTGAAGCTGCCTCGTCTGTTTCCCCTCTTGGCAGAATTTTCTTCGGTGGGGTGGTCGTGATATTCCTATTTCTAGGCCTTAGATTGTATTTTTGTTAGAGTTCAGCCATTATATTATCAATGATTCCTTTATAAGATGAATCCTTAGGAATATTTCTATTCTTGTCATTTTCAGACCTGTATTATGTATTTAAATATTTTTCATAATCTTGTCTCGTCAAATAAGGTTCTTGATAATCATCACCAAGATTATTTATATCAAAGGGGGCTTGAATCTTTTGTTCTTCGTTATTAATTTTTCTTTGTTGTATTTGAGGGTTAGGATTCCTTCTGAAATCCTTTATAGGGAACTGATCATTTTTTGATTGGTCCAATTCCATTCTCGATATTTTATTCGACAATTCTTTGATTATTCTTGCCATGTCATCCATCTTATCTTCTAAAGACCTCCCAGATCCAGAGGGTCCTTCTTGTTCTCTATACCATTTGGTTTCTTTATTTCCCGTTTCAAATTTATCTTTTAACTTTCCTGATGCCATCATGTTTGATTCGATTTCTACAGCATCATCCTGCATTTTAGTGAGATCAACAGATCTCCTTTCTCTTAACAGTAGAGTGAAATCTAGATCAAAAGCCCCAACAAAAGTTACTTTTGCTGCAGGTTGGGAAGGTTTAATCTCAGCTGGAATTTTACTATATAATTTATTGAATCTTTGGGTAAACTCAAGAACTGATTCTGAATTTTTCTTTCTCAAATATCCAAACTTGGTTATATAGTAAAGATGATCTTTCCTTTCTCCCCATTGTCTGATAAAAGCATTTACTAACTCATCATAGGATCCTATGGATCCTACTGGGAGTCCTTAGAACTAGGTTCTCACCTGTCCTTTGAAAGTTTGAACTAGGAGTCTTGAATAAACATCCTCATGTTCAACACCAAGGATGTCAGCGAATTGATCAAAGAAATTGATGTGTTCGGTAGCAGTCAAATCTCCTTCCCCAATGAACTTCGACAGGTTGTTCATATAATTTTTAGGTAGATCATGGAGAGGGACTGGGAGGACCAAAGGGGCATACCTAGAAGCTACTTTGGCAAATATTCTAGGGGTGGGGGTGGTACTTGGCCTCCCCCGGCAACACCAGCTCCTCCAACCACAACCATTGATATTTTAGAGGGTGAAAATTGGAGATTATAGAGAATACTTTTGAAGGTGTGTGCTAACCTTTTGGTTACGTCTAGATAAAGAAAAAAGGTTTCAGATAACTGCCCATCAAGATATAGGAAATTTGAAAAATAGGGAACCAGAAAAATAGGATTGGTTTCTTCGGACTTACAAGATGTGTACACAGGAGAACCAATAGGAGTCGAGTCAAGGTATACAGTATATTATTCTAAATTCTAAGAGGTTGTAGACTGAATTTTGGGAACTGATGAAACATTAATCAAAGCAGAAAGTGAGATAGCTCTTTTACCTCTATTGGTAAAGGAGTCAGTTGGAAAAGTTTCGGCTTTAAAGTCGGGTAATACCAACTCAGGTTCTAGGGTTTCGATTCTATTGATGGATGTTTCTCTGAAAAAGAGTTGGGTATTCGACTGTTCAAGTGGATCCTTATTATTTGACTATGTGGATTTCGTTTGATAAGTCTTACTTGTTGATGAAACATTCTGTTTAAGGTATATTCTTGGTTTCAAAAGTTTTTCAGGGTTGGATACTGGCAAGGTTTGCTTATCGTTTGAATTCTTTCTGGTATTTTTTCGATTAAAAGCTAGTTTATTAGTTGTGGAGTAACCAAGTGAAAGATAAAATTTAGCCTTATAATGTATTCAATATTTTTTCACTATCAAAAAAAGAAACTTTACCAATGTCATTCTTCCCAGGGAAAAATAATGTTGTTTCTTCGTTCCTTGGCAACGACNNNNGGAAAATAAAGAGAGATCTTAATATGAAAATAAAATCAATTCTTAGGGAAAGAAGTTATGGTTGATTTCTAAGCTGTCTTTGCCTAGCTTCCCAATGTTCCTGGATGCTTATGTCTTGTTCAATCACTACCCATGAACGTTCAAGTTCAACCCGGGTGTTAGCGATCTCTAATATGATATTAAACAAGTTTATTGCAATGTTGGTATGATCTGTGAGACTAGGCTCAATATTAGGCTATCTTGAAACAGGTACAGTCATGGAGGAAAGAAAGTTAAAATATCTGTTGTTTTTTTTTTTTTCTATTTTCAATTTTATGAGAAAAGTTCCTGAAATTGAATTAATGATATAACAATTCAGAGCTCATTTTCCGTATCTGAGTCAAATTTGAAAATAATGAGTGTGATGAGAGAAAAACATAAATCTGTTAAAACAAAGTAAGGCATCAATCACAGAAGAATCTCACTGGTGTGGTGAGCATGGAACATAAAGCTGTTAAAAAAAAGTGAGGCATAAATCACAGAAGAATCTCACTCTGATACAGAAGAAGAAAAATAGATGTGAAACCTTTAATGAAGCATAAAATGTGGTAATCTAACTAACTCATAGGTCTTGTATCTCCTAATAGCCAATACGGAGGAAAATCTGTAAACAATCAGATAAATAAATAAACATATAACCACAATAGATGTTCTACTAAGTTGTGATTAGTCATTCATCAAAGACATATGAATAAAGATGTTGGAATATGAAAGAACAGAAGAACCCATAACTCAAGATTGATGAAATATGGAGTCTCTGGTCTGCATTTGTATTAATTCTTGAAAAGGAGAGATCTCTCCATTACAATCGGCCAGGAAAAAGCCCTCTTTAAGTCTTTTGAAATTATATTTATACAAAAGGTTATCAACCCTAGACAGTTGGCATTCTGCTTACTCCTAGATGCTAATGGTTACAGAATAAAAACTTGAACTGTTTCACTTGGTTAATTTCTATCTCTCTCTCATACCAGCAAAAAGGGCATGCATGTGTTACTTCATCGATTCTTTGAAGTACTTCCTTCATCTAGATCGAGACATTTGACGCACCCACTTAGAAATTGTACTACAATTTTGGAAGGCTCTGTCACATCATTTGCCTCAAAAATATAAAGCTTTCTTTGTAATTTCGAAAACCTGTGTTCAACCCTTTTACCTTAAAAATTTATAGACCACAACTGCAAATTTGGCTTTACCAACCATCTATCCATTTGAACGACGTCAACCTGTTTCAACTGTGAAATTTCAATCTGAGATTCATTTAAGATTTCTTTGATGTCCAGTTGATGCTTTATAACATTTTTTTGTCCTAGTACTCCAGAACAATTGTCCTTTCCAATGCCTAGTGATTTTTTATCTAGAAAATCAAAATCCTCTTCACAATCCTCCTTTATTTATTTGGCCATTCTTTTACTCTCAGCTATATTGGCCTCCCATGTCTTTAGTATTATATCACTCCTGATTTGTTCTGCTACAGTCAATCTGGGAGTTACTTGTACCTCTTCTCTAGCTGAAGATACGACTTCTTTTTGAAAGGTGGTTCAGGCTACAATAGCCTCTTTCTCTCTGAAAAAAATATTATCTAATGATTGATCCATCTCCCGAAAATAATATTGGATGATCCCTACCTTAGAAAACAGGCTCTGTTGTGTTTCTTCCAGCTTCTGATGCACTTCCAGTGCTTGATCTTGAAACACTATTAAATTTACAACTTTTCTTTCAGTAGAACTTAATTTAGCTTGTAACTGCCTTACTAACTCTTCTTGCAGAATGACCTGCCCTTGAATTGCTTGAGAATTCTTGTGTATCTCTTCAATATCAAATTTAAGTTGTTGAATTTCTTGTCTGTCCTTGGCTCTAGCCTGTTCGAGTCCTTTGCTAACCTCACTTTTGATATTATTCTCTTTATTCCTTATTTGATCTCATAGCTGACTTATCATTTGATTCTTCTGCCTTAGCCTTCTTTCAGATGATCAACTGAGAATAAGTTGGCCATTGCAAAAGCTCCCAAATAGCTTGCCACCTCTATAGCAAAATTTTCTTCTTCCAAAATTTTCCCATCTAATAATACTCTGTTCTTTTTTACCATTACACCCTCTCTCATGTGCATTTATTTATTCACCATGACCTTTCTTTTCTTACTGAAAAAGAACTCCGTGGGAGGTATCTCCTCGACAGGGATATGCGTAAAATTGCTTATGAACATTGCCTCTATATTAAGGTTTCCTCTGGTGAACTGTAATGGTGTGACAAGCTCAATAGTGTTGCTAATTTATGTGGATAACTATTTCCCGACTTCTTCAGTAGTTGATTTCTCAGGTGAAGACGATGATCTATCTTCTCCTTTCTTTATTATTTTCTATTTTTGATCTTTTACCTAGTTGTCTAATATCTTCGTCTCCGAGATTTTTCCCTTCTGAGTCGAGACCTCATATTTCTCCAGGTTTTCCACAGTTTTTTGTTTGGTATATCTTCCAGCTTCTGGATTTTGGGTCTCTATTTGTTGTGTATCTGGAGATTTTAGTATTTTCCCTTGTAATACTTTGGGTAGGCCACTTCTTCGATGTTTTTGGAAATTATAAAACTCATCCATTTCACTAGGTAGTAGAGCTCGAACTCAGCTCAGAACTTCTTGGTAAGATCTTACAACTCGGAAAATTTCATCATGAGGAGACTCTTCATGTTCATACTTTGTAATATTGCAACTGGCCATATGGTTTCCCATGACCCTTTGCGGGTCATGCTTCTTGAACTCAATGTTAACTAGCTTTATCTCTTCTAAAGTTGCAGCCTCCACCTTGGAGTGACCAAAATCCAATAAGGAAAATGAACCAATAGACAAAGGAAAAGATGGCCATACCTTTTTCTGCACGAATTTTAGCTCTTTTCTAATACTGTTGAGTACAGTTTGTCGTGCAACTTCATGGAACACCAGTCTGTCTAATAAAAATTGCATTAATGCATATGGAGGGACTGAGCAGCCAAAAACTATGATATATGAGAAATGTTCCTCTATGTACCAGTTTGCCACCTTACCCAGGTTAACCATAACCTTGTCCGAAATTATTGGCGGTGGGTGAACAAATATAACAATATGCATCGTCACCACTACCCAATTAAAGATTTCATAAAATAAATCTTTTGCCTTGTCTTCCCAGAGCTTTGAATGGTAATCATGAATTGATTTTTCACTGTCTAGAGTCCAACTCTATCTCATCAGTGGGAAAATCATCATGAAACAGATAGCGTCCATAACATAAGCTGACATAAAGAATGAAGGTGGTTGCCCTTTGGTTTTCTTTGTTTGGTATTTTGAGATTTCGCTAGCTAGGTTATTTGAAAATATATTTTCCCAGTCAAAAGAAAATCCTTTCACCACCGAGTGAATAATGGGAACCCATGGTAGA
>JASDQU010585931.1:21376-40806 GCA_032191745.1 Picea mariana | reverse complement strand
TGCACATCATCATGGCTACATACATGAACTGTGGCTCAAGCGATGAGATGGAATATACGCCGTGAGATTCATCTCTTAACTTTTCATGGCGTGAACAACAGTCTTTGATCAGGTCGGAAAGACTCTTTCCATACTGATAACACTCATTATTATTAAAATTCTCTAGAAAATTGGTGTTATAAACGAAGTTTGATGTTGCAGATAATTTATACATGACCTGTATGTGTTTCCGTCGAAATGACCCAACAAATACTTTATGAGAGTTGAATATCGTTCGAGTCGGGATATCTAGATGATCCAACACCCATCCAATCATGTCGGTGTAAGGTAAAAGCCTCGACCTGGTTGCTATATTATGCAGTTTTGGTTGAGCGATAATCTTATATTTGGTAGATAAGTTATCCTTTTCATTGTCGCTTGAATCATCGTGATAGTTTACCACTTTGTATTGTATGGTTTTGAACACATGCGTCCAGGTTTTAACTATGTTTATACTTATGGGAAAAGCATCAGAAATAACATTTGTGTTCTGGGCAGAACTTTCACCAGTTGCTTTAGGTGCATTCTGTGGAGCCATGATATCAAATTCAAAGTTCTGTTACCTATTACAGAGAATGAGAATGAAAAAAACTAGTTATTTTGCTAAGCCAGCTCTAAGAAAAGAAGAAAGTGATTCACAACTAAAAATCTTCTTTGCCTTAAATGCATAAACCATGCGTATACCTTCACTGACAATGCATTTAATTCCTTTAATAAAAAATATTTGGGCGTTAAAATCTGATCTTATTTGGAATCATTTCCCTAAATCAAATATTAATGTCATTTATGGTCGAAATCTCAGGAAAATCACAGAATTTGAATGGATCCAAGTTAATTTTGAGCAATAGATTAATTAGAGTATAATCCTTATTTATTACCTTAATTAATCATACCTATCACTTAATCAAGTTTCGACATTTCGGGTTTCGGGGATATTTAAAGCAGTGTAAACTAAGACTTATGAAATGTGAAGTCATGACAGGTTTTAATTAACTATAATCATATTTAACTCTTAATTAATCATGATTAGTTTTAAATTGTCGGGGTTTCGGGTATCGAGAATTCAAAGCCTTTATATGTAAGAACATCCTGAATCACGAAGTTGTGATGAGATTTACTCTTTGTTAATCTTATTTAATCATTAATGAACCCGACTTAACATTTAATACTTTCGTGAGTTCGGGTATCAAGACTTCGAAGATGCTCATTATTGAACCTTCGTACTTCATGAAACCTCAACTCTTGAAATTTCAAAATCAAACCTTTATATAGATTGATTCTTTAATTGAAAAGGTGGCTCCATAATCTGCTAAGACATTTAAACCGTTGGATTAATCGAAAGACTTCATTTTGACGGTGATTATCCAAGTGCATTTTTGTGGTTTTTTTATTTAACCAAAAATGAAATTTATTTTAGTCTAAGCTTTATGTTGAAATATATATGTTTCAACAACATGCATAATGCCATGTATGTTTCCTGTAAGCACAGAATATCAGATTGCATTGTTTCATAGTCATTGAGTATATCATTCATGTGTGCATGTAAGTTGCACGTGTTAAGCGAGAGAATTCATACATATGAGTTTGTTTGTATGGATTGATAATCATACAACATATGCCATTTTCTAGTAGTCCCGTGGCATTGCATTTCAATATCAACTTTCTATTTGAATTTGAAGTTATCTTTTGTAAGAGGGCTTAGTAAATACAAGGAGTCTATACTTCTGACACATGAAAGTGATGTGTATACAAGTCATGTATTCAAATTACAATAGGCTGAAATGCAACACTATCAAGTGTTAGTCCTTGCGATCTGTGGACTGTACATGCACTTGCAAGTTTAATTGGAAACTGTTTTCGAATTTTTAGTCGACTTGTATTTTCTGATGTTGATAATGGCTTTGAAATTCACAAGATAGGTGTCCAAATGCTTGCATTGTTTGAATTATATAGATCAGACAAATTGTTTGCTTGTCGGTTGCCTATATGTGGTTCATGGAACTTAATCCAAAGGACACCAATTTTTATGTTTTGGTATATCCTTTAAGTATTCCACCTGCACCATTGACCAAGCCATCCTGTGAATCATAGTTGCAGGAACATATTTCAAATAACATGTCTAATTTTAGGACAAGTTACAAAGATAAAGTGGTTGTATGTTCATGACATGTTACATTTCCATGGTTGTCTTCTTCTAGGTCAATTGAATTGATAATGATATCATCGCTAGGCATGAGAAATAGCATGTACCTTTTATGCATTGCAACATCCCTATTTGTGTAGAACAAGTAAGGGAAGGTTGGGTTTGTTGGTGCAGTTCACAAGAACCCCGAATTGATATATGTTAAATCATCATGTGTTTGGTTGTTTGTTCGCATTCTATTCAGAATTGAAAAAAATGTTTCATATGTTTGGCACATTGTAGTATGCAATTCAAAGAATTTAATATTCTCTCTCCATCAGTCATGCACCATTGTTTGCATGTTAACTATAGGTTGTTAAAATATCAAAGAATCTTGGATGGGATGTGCCTGGAAAAGATCCCCATAGAAAATCATGTCAATGTTTCCAAAGTATTTCGTGTGCAGATGTTTTATGCTTCTTAGTCAGTTGTCAATGGAACACAAGAAGATACTTCCAATCAAATATTCCTCATCTATAAATACAAGTTGTAGTTTGTCATAAATCTTAGACAAGGTATCTAACATTTCCTTGCTGAGTGGAAGAAACTGTGACTTGTTAAAAGGCATAAAAAATGCAGAGTGGACTGTTGTTCCACTTGCATTATATTCATATTTTCTTGTGTATGCAACTATTAGGCCCTTTGGTTTCATAGGATCAGAAGAATTGTTTAAATCATAGATTTGTATAATCATTTAAAATAATGCTTTTGATATTAATATCTTGCATGTTCTTCCTCCACCTGTAAAGAACAAGTGCACAAGAGTGTGCATTCTCAAGCATTTTTTAAGCGCAATGTCCTTTAGAATTGTTTGTTGTTCTCAATTCAATAGACATATGTTTCTGTGGTATTCATTATTTTCAATAAGGAAAGGATGTTTTGTGACATGAAAACCAAGATTGATATGTTTTTCAATGTTTCCTGCCTGATGTTGGCATAGGGGTAGAGCCAAGGTTCACTCTAAGAGTGCACCAACAAGACCTAGCTACTGGCCCTTTCAACAACACCTGCGAAGCATATGCAGTCTCACCCAAAGCAGCTATGAGGGGGTTGCAGGACAAAAATGTCTACAACCAGGGGAGTATCAAGTGGATCCATTACAACATCAGCACAACATGCATCTATCACTTATCAGGCTAGATCTATCCTGCATAGCTATATATCTAATCTAATACAATAATGAAAATAACCATATAACAATGACAGAGATCAAAGCATCAATCACACACACAACAAAAGATGTACATGGTTCACCCTCTCTCTAGGGATACATCCACAAAACTTTGCTTATGATTTATTAAGGTCAAGCATACAGTTCTTGTCTGTGCTCTTAGCTAGCAGATCTTCTTTCTTCTCTCTCTTTCTCTCACCCCCCTGTACACCCAGCTGTAGGGTTGATCTTCGCACCCAGCTAAAAATATTACAATCCCAAAGGCTCTTTCACCCAACACCTCTCTCTTTCTCAAAATACTCTTCTCTTGACCAACTCAGTATCAACAATAACAATAACAACACATCAACCAAAAGGTACCAACCCAACCTAGGCCCTTTAGACCTCTATTTATACATTACAATTATTCACCGATGACCTTAGGCCAAAACCTAGGTTTCAAAACCCTAGGTGTCTAAAAGTCTAGGTCAACTTGACTCGCTTTTCCCGAGCTTCGCCAACCTGTCTTTCCTTTCTTCCCGCGCCATGCTAATGGTGGATTTCTTCACTTTTTGAGTTGTTCTCGATCCATTTTCCTTGTTGATCTGTCATCCTCGATATTCTCGTCCAATGTCTTTCTTTTTCGAACTTCGCTCCATCTTCTCTACTCTTTTGCTCACTTTACCCCAGTAACAGTTACTGTGTCTTCCATGAAGTTTGATTTTCACCTTTTCTTCATTGTTCTTTGCTTCCTTCCAGAAACAAGGGCCAACAGGCCCCCAACACTCACTTTTGACTCATCCCGAGGCACTTCGGATATGATCCTTTTGTTCTTCTTCGACTTTGGACTGCACAGGGAAGCCTTTGCTTTCTACTCTATGCCTCCTTCCCATCCTTGTGCAGACTATCTTTGTTGTGTCTGGTACCCATTTTCAACTACACTTGGTAACTAGACCCTTGATCTTCTTGATTTTACTGAGAGTTGCGAGGCAGCTGGTTTTCATAGTACAACTTCAGCCGGCTCCCATTTACTAATCCTTCCTTCCATTCTCCCTTCAATGTTTTCAATTGTGCAACGCCTCCTTCTATAATATATACAATATCGTATGGCCCTAGCCAATGTGTTTTGAACTTCCCTGGGTGTTTTATAAACTTACTGTTATACACCAGTACTAAATCACCTTGCTTGAATTCCTTCTTCTTGATGTGCCTATCATGATATGCCTTCTCTCATTCCTTCTGTACTTGCTAGTGGAAGCCTGCAATAAATATGTCTTCTTCGAGTTCCACTAACTGTGCGAGCCTTTCCTGAGAAGCACCAGTGTCATCCATACATGTAAAAGAAACAATTCTTAAGCTTGGTACTAAATACTCCATCGGGACAACAACTTCAAGACCATAAACCAACTTGAAAGGGGTCTGCATTGTTAATTTCTTGCAGGTGGTTTTATAGGCCCATAGTACTGCAGGTACTCTTAAATACCACTCATCTCTGTTCACACTGCATATATTTTTCAATGCGGTCTCCAAGATCTTGTTGAGTGCTTCAACTATCCCATTTTTGTGTGGATGATAAGGTGTGCTCTTCTGGTGGTGTACCGCAAATTCCTCTGTCGGAGCTTCAACTGTCTTATTGATGAAGTGTGTGCCTTGGTCCGCTGAAGGATATTCACTTTCAAATAAAAAGGTGGTTACAAAATTCTGAATCATACCTTCCCAATCTATGGTGATGAGGCACAGCTCCGCTTGAAGGTACCAGTTAATAGGAGTCGCATCCAGCATGTTAATGAATCTGTGCAGCCATTGTTCTCGAGGAATGCTACATCAGGCCTCTTTGCAGCTTCGCACATGGTCCTTTGGGCAGCTTCGACTGGTATACCTTACTTTGCAACTTACTACTTGTGCTGATAACTTCATTGTCATCAAGGTTCGACATTGTGTCCATTCTGTGATATTTCTTTTATGTGTCCCCCACCATCTTTCTAGTGTGGATTTCAGGGCCTCATCCATTGCCAACAATCTCTATTGTATTGGTACACTTGTTTCAAAATATGATAGGAAGGATTCTAAAGGGTTCAGACCGTCAAATGTGGGTAAATTACTTACTATTGTGCCGATCCAGTGAACTTCTCTGGTTAATCTAGCACATCTTCTGGTGGATACCTCATACATATGGTTCTACCAATTCTCCAACGCTTCTTTTGAATCTGATGAGAACGCACTGTCACTTCAGCAGCATAGATTCCCATCGACTATAGGGTTGATGTAATCCTACTTTCTCGATGTTAGTTTGTAGATGTTTTCTAGTTTGTAAGTGTGGTCTTATTTTTTGATGGGTTCTGTGTATCACAGACCCTCATCTGGATCTAAGGGAACAATGACCCTAAGGCCATCTCTTTCAAATGTCATATGCCTTTTCTTTAAATCAACCACAATAGAGTTGTTGAAGGCCCAATCAATTCCTAAAATAGAAAGGTAAGGGAAATTGCCATCAACTATCTCAATTACCTCAAAATCTGAAAACGTTCTAACTCCATCAATGTCCACAGGGACATGCTCCAGTCATCCAAATGGGCTGACAACTTGCCGATTAGCCATTCTAAGCCTGATAGGAGAATAGATTAACTTCAATTTTCCCATTAGTGCCCAAGTTTGCTTCATCATGACATTGACCTCCGACCCTAAGTCGAGGACCACATAGTCTATATCATACTCTCCTATTTGAGCATTCAAGTGTAATTCCTTGTTTGTCCTTATTTTCTTACCGATTTGATGTACTTCCCTATTTAGTAAGGGGTCTATCTTTCCTAGATCATAGTGTCTGATTAAGTTTTGTAGCTCTTGTACAATGCCTTCATCCCGAATCAATGTAACACAGGTGCATAAAAATTCCATGAGCTTGCTTACCTCTTTTCCCTCCTCTGGTGAAGTATATTGATCAAATGCCTGAGGCATTCCATATTCTTTTATTTCTGGTCATGTCTTTGAGGAAGAACCTTGACCTGCTTTGATTTCCTACCTTTCTTCCTCAAAGATTCATCTTTCTTTCTTCACATCAAATTTTTGGTTCTTCTCTGCATCTTTCTTAATACCTGAGTCATCTACCATATTTCCTTGAGTCATTCTATCCTCTCCTTTAGCAATTCCTCCTCGAGTGATAACAACGACTCTAGGATCTGCTCCGCAGGGTTCTTCTTTGATCAACTATATCTACGAGTTCTACTAAGGTCCTCGTCTTTTCTGAAGCTTAGATAGCAACACAGGACAATCCTCAATGACATGCTCAAATGAGTTGCAATAGTTGCAAGTGGTACAAGGGTTCTGATGGTCCCTTGCTAGATGTCCTGGCTGCGCATAGTTATAACAGATTATCTTTCCTCTACATCGGCCTATTCCTCCTCCTCCTCCTCATCCTCTGTATCCACTGTGAGGACTGCAATTTCCTCTTTCTAGGGAGTTATACTGCAGAGTGTTTCCCTCTTGATGAACTTTTCCTTGGATCTTGTAGATGTCTCTCGATCTTTCATGCATAAGTTCAAAGTCCCTACAATCTATGTCATCTTTCCCTACTGACTTACAGAATGTGCAACACAAGTTTGTGGGTGTCTGAACATACTTTTGCATATAATAGCACTCACCAGGGTGATGTCGATTTCTGCATACTTCGCACCAGGGAAGGTTTACTTGTTTCAAGGGGCTCAGTGCTCTTGAGGCAAAATATTCATGGAATAAAGGACAGTTCTCCTTATCATGGCCTTTTGATCTGCATCTTACACACCATATATCTTATTATTTGTCCTTCCCCTTGTCCTTCTTCATATCCTCTACTTGCATAGACAAACTAGTCAGCTGGCTCAAGATATGGCTCATACTTGAGATGGAATCTCCCATAGGGGTTGATTCAAGCTTCATGGTGATCTCCAATGCTTTTGCATGCAAAGAAATCTTCTACTACATTAGGGGAAATATGATGTGTGGTAAAATGGAAACAATGAACCATTATTTATTTTGTTCATCTGGGATCTGAAAAGTTAGTCGTCTTGTTAAGGTCTTGAATCTCTGGTCAAACTCCCAAATAGGTTCGAATACCTTTTGATTGATCTCCTTCAACTCTGTAATACATTGTGACTCCAACCTAGGTTTCTTAAACTCTGCAATCAGTGTGTTCTTGATCTCATTCAGTGGCTTAGGCTACATAATTCCTTGGACAAGCTTCATGTACTAGCTCAGTGCGTGATCCCTCAGTGTAGTGCTGAATTGGGTCCTTTTAACAGCTTCATCGATGACATTTTTAATATTCCATACGGCTTCACATAGAAACCAATGCTAATCAGGATCTTTAGATCCATCTCCCCTAAATATAGGAAGTCTCATCTCATCTGCCATAGAGCTACCTAGGTTTCCTGTCTGAGTAGATGCCAAACTACTAGTAGTGGTACTTGGAGGACTTTGGTGATTCTGACTATTCTGATTACTTAGCACTATTGAAGTAATAGGAGGGTCAATAGTACTTACTTCAGTGGTCTTCATAGTTCCTAAGGTTTCTGGTTCGTTCCGGCAGAGTTCTTTAGCTTCTCCTTCCTCTGTCCTAGCGGGTTCTGAATGTTCTCCTTCTGTCAAATTTGCCTCTTCTCCACTATAGAAACCCTCTTCCCCGTAGTTTTTCTTAAACAGGTTCTTAAGGTGAACCATATGAATACTCTCCCATTGCGCATATATCTAGCTTATGTGTCATTGTCGCTGTTCGAATTCTTGAACATTAGCCTTTTCAAATCCATCTAGTCTATTGTATCTTCAAGACGTTCTTTTCATGAAACAACATCTTGATTCTCAGCTTCAAAAAGTGCAAACATTTTCCTCTGGGTCCTTTGAAAAAGTATCTCTCATCTTGGCTATACGATTCTACTATGTCAACAAAAAACTCGGTGATATACCCTCTAATGGTACTATCAAACCAATGATCTACTTCTCTGGATACAACGTTATCGACTCTTTTGACCTTTTGGATTAGCGCCAATGTCCAAACCACAAGGGTTCTAGGTCTGATATCGAACTGGGTATATGCTAACCTAGCCAGCCACTCAGACAACTCCTCATGGATTCCTCCAAAGAATATCTCATGAATGTCGGTGAAGATGTATCTTTGTAGCCAATCTTTAGTACTTAGCTTAGGTTTCTTGTTTTGTGCTTCAGTGAAGTCCTTCTCTTGCTCTTCTATCCACTTCTGAATCTCTGTCTTCGATGGGAACCACCTTGACATTCCCTCAAGAAGATTTCAGTCCCTACAACAGAACCATTTGTTGGAACAGGGGTAGACCCAAGGTTCACTCCAAGAGCACACCAACAATCCCTATCTACTGGCCCTTTCGGAAACACCTGCGAAGCAGATGCAGTCTCACCCGAAGCAACTATGGGGGGGTTGCAGGACAGAATTGTCTACAACCAAGGGAATATCAGGTGGATCCAATACAACATCAACACAACATGCATCTATCACATATCAGGCTAGATCTATCATGCACATCTATAGATATGATCTAATACAATAATGAAAATAACCATATAATATTGAAAGAGATCAAAGCATCAATCACACACACAACAAAATATGTAAATGGTTCACCCTCTCTCTAGGGTTACGTCCACATAACTATGCTTATGATTTATTAAGGTCAAGCATACAGTTCTTGTCTATGTTCTCAGCTAGCAGATCTTATTTATTCTCTCTCTTTCTCTCCCCCCCCCTTCATACCCAACTGTAGGGTTGATCTTCACACCTAGCTGAAGATGTTACAATCCCAAAGGCTCTTTCACCCAACACCTCTCTTTCTCACCATACTCTTCTCTCGACCAACTCAGTATCAAAAATAAAAATAAAAACACATCAACCAAAAGGTACCAACCCAAACTAGGCCCTTTAGACCTCTATTTATACATTATAATGATTCACTGATAGCCTTTGGCCGAAACCTAGGTGCCAAAACCCTATATGCCAAAACCCTAGGTGTCTAAAACCCTAGGTCAAATTGACCTGCTTTTCCCAGGCTTCGCCAGCCTGTCCTTCCTTTCTTCCCACGTAGTGCTAACGGTGGCTTTATTCGCTTGTTGAGTTGTTCTCGATCCATTTTCCTTGTTGATCTATCATCCTCGATCTTCTCATCCAACGTCTTGCTTTGCTAAAATTCACTCCATCTTTTCTGCTCTTTTTCTCACTTCACCCCAGTAACAGTTACTGTGTCTTCCGTGAAGTTCTCTTTTCACCTTTTCTTCCTTCCATAACCAAGGGCCAAAAACTAAGGACGAGGAAAATATGCTTCCAATTCATAAGACTCACAGGGATTTCTGGTTGTTTTTCGATTTTTTAATGTCTCATCAAGATTGTCATGGTTTTCTAGTTCATTAACTGCACTTTCTAGATCACCCCAAGTTGGATTAACATTGTAAGTAAATCTAGATTCATTGATTTGCATTATAGTCTCAGAGGCAACATACACAAATTCCCATGTAGGGATGTTATGTTTTAATGTGTTTTCTTTTTCATTGAACGAAATGTATAACAATAGTTTTTATCTACAATAGTTTTCATAGTCACTGTGTTTGTTGTATTTGAAAAACCGTATCACAAAGGATTTATTTCTTTTTGATATGGGCGCACCATTTTTTTTGTATTGCGATATGAATTCTACTAAGCAAATATTCTTAATAGGAGATGGACGCTGGAGGTAATAATCAATAATAGAGTGACATAGCACATCCTCTGAATTTTCAGGCTCTTGTTCTAGCAAAGACGGTGGTTTAAGCACAAATGTGCATTTCTCAAGTGGAGATGTGTTTATGAAGACACTTTTTTTTGAACTACAATTGAGGGGAAGGGAAAGTGAAATGTGGACTACTTGTTGAGAAGACATTTGTTGAATATTAAGTAATGTATTACCAAGCGTATGTATCATTTGTATAGCATCAATATGACTTCTTGATGCACTTGTCATAGATTTGTCAACCTTCTTGCGTATTCTTCTGAATGCACTTGTCATAGATTTGTCAACCTTTGTCATATACGAGGTATAGTACGATGTTGCATCATATGCATTGAGGACGTAATGTGCATATATATTTGCATTCCACATAGCTGGCATGTCCTTGGAGAAACAATTTTTCCAGATATGGGAAAGTTTTCGTTTAAGGAAAACTGTTCGTTGTTTAAGCATACATTGTATGGCTTGGATGTACTCATCTTTTGTTAGATTTAGCTCTGTCAAGAAGTCATTGAGGCTCATCAGCTAATAAAACTCTCGTTGTTCTAGAAATGTGAACACGAATTTAGATTTCTCAATGAAAACACTGTCCTATAAACTAAGTGGATCTATGATTCTTGTTGCTCTCATTGGCGACACAGGGAAGTTGTATCTGCAATGTGGGTTTTTTTTTCATTTTTTACAACTTTTGTATGATAATGTCTATGAACTTTGGAAAGTTCTAGATCCAAATGATCTATGTTACATGTTATGTATTTGTCCAAAAACTGCTCGATTTGTGAATTTTTGTCAACTCCATAGACTAGTGCACCCTCTATCCACAATAGTGCATGGTCATGCTCATTCCTCCTATTCTGGAATTTAGTCACAAAAATATAGTCCGATATTTTTACAAAAAACATTTCATCATGGAATATCAATTGTCTCAAATCATTTATTCTATGTCTATAGTAGTGAGTACATGTCACTGGGTCTTTTCTTATGAGGTAGTCAATGTCATTATTTTCCAGTGTAACAGTTTGTTTTTTACATTTCATGTTCCTATGCAAGTCAGATACCGCAACCACCAATGGATCCCAACAATTCTTTGCACTTGTAAATGTGATGAAAAATGTTGGCGGTCCCAATTTTCGGATCATTGCAAAAATAGTTTTCTTATTTTGTTGCAAATAGTCAGGAGAGATGCGATTTTTTTTTAAATCTATGTATCCAATATTGGATTTCAGGATTTTTTCTAGGTTTACTTTGTACTTGAAATCCTTGGCCAACAACTCTCTTCCTTGTAACTAGCCTTTTCTTATTCACAACCACATGCAAGAAAACACTTGCTCTATTATTATGCAAATTGTTTTGAAAAACAAATTTGTTATGTGACAAGAGAAGTCATTGCTTGAATGTAGCAGCTCCCATCAAAGTATTTTATGGTAACTGAATCRTTTTGTAATGTCACTGGGAYGTGGATCTCCATAGAMTAGTGCTGGGAAGTTCATTTACTCAACAAATTTGTCCTTGAATATTCCAAGTGGATGTTGCCCCTCAGCATGTGCATTTTTGATAATCTTGTCTTGCAAGTCACAAATGCACTGTGAATCAGTGAATCCATGTACCAATGTCTCAATAGGTGTTTCATTCTCCAATTCATCACTTGTATCAAATTCAATAGTAGTTTCAAGAGTCTGTGTAGAGCATTCATCCTCTTCTCCAAGAACATTATTCCAATTCTCATTTATACAAATGTTTTGTGCTTTGTACAGGGCCCTGGAACATAATTCTTTTAGTTCTTTCATGACAACATGCACACGCACTTTACTTGTCTGATATGAATTTTTGTATTGCAAGCATCTTTTGAGATCCACAACAATTTTCATTGTATCACTAATGAATTGTTTTGCACAACATCTAGTTGGACAGGCACATTAATAATTGATCCTATTAAGCCCATTTGGGGTCGTTTATATCCCTAGGGTTTGATTTGTGCAAATGAAATTCGCAGAGACACAAGTTTCTCTTCAAGTTCTGTAAGTGCACTTACATCTGGTAGTGGTGTATTACATCTTATTTGGTTAGGCATTTCAAATTGTGCCAGTTTTCCATTTTCAAGCGACCGTTTGCATGGAAGACAAATTTTGCCACTAGAATTTTTTTTATCATTTAGTGTCTAGTGGAGGTGTTCTTCTTCCAAATCAGGTGTGAAAGGCTTAGTGTTTTTTGCAAAATTCTATTGATCGCAAATTTCACATGCAATGGAAGGAGTGTCTTTGATTTGTTTCATATAGTTTGTCTTGCATCTTTCTTCCATAGGGAAGTATGCATAGAAAATGTTTGCTGGTTTTCATTGGTAGTAGTGCATGGTGTTGGTTCTAGCCCATGAAATGTGATTTTTTCTTCTCAGACAGTTCCATGACCATTGTGGGATATGTGACCGTAACTTTTTCTTTTGTGTTTTTCACGAACAATTTTTTTTAGGTTGTGATATGTTAGTTTCTCTCTAGAAGGAAGCGTAGTAATGTATTTTTTTCTCTCATGTATGACCTTTTTCAAGTTGTGATAACATAGTCTATGTTTCTTGTTCAAGGCCAGGATGACCTCATGGCAACTAGAATGAGTTTCATTCTGATTAAATAACATGTGACGCTTATACAGATTTGATGTGGTTTAGATGACATTGACATTGGACCTTGAACCGACAATATTTCCTATACTACCAATGTATTTTTTTCTCTCACGTATGACCTTTTTCAATTTGTGATAAGTTAATATACGTATTGTTTTAATCCTTGTATGGGCTCATCACAAATGGGACTAATTTCACGTATGACCTTTTTGAAGTTGTGATAAGTTAGTCTACATTTTTTGTTTAAGCCCTGTATGGCCTCATCACAACTTGGATGAGTTTCATTCTCATTAAATAACATGCTACACATATGAAGATTCGATGTGGTTTGGGTGGCATGGACAGTGGACCCTGAACCAGTGGTATTTCCCATCAAATGTTGATAATGGATATGTGTCGTATCTGGTTTCAACGAGATGATGTCAATTGTTCGATTCTAATTTGAATCAATAGACCATGAATGGACAGTGCCATCTGGTACGGATGACCAGACCTGGATATTTACTCTGAATATGATAGATAGCCATTGAAAACAGAATCTTCCACCCTCTACATTTCCTTTTTCATATGGAAGTGCCGTGTTTACAAGGTATTCTTTCCAACTTCCAATTGCAGACATATTTTCTAGGAGATATGGTGAAAGGTGTTGATGCAAGCAGCTAAAAGCCTGTTGGTTGCTACCTATAATTGCATTGAAAAAGGATTGTATAGTGTAAAGACGCATTGACTGCACATCAAACTTTGTTGCTACCAAATAGAAAATTTCATTGAACATACTATGTCCACAACTAGATGCAACAATTATTGCTATTTGCAAGCCATGGCAGTGTATACGATGCATAATCCATTTCCATTGTGATTCAAGGTCTTTGAAAATGAGGGACAAGTAAATATGAGGTCCTCCAATATTTCATATGGATAATTTTCTATATAGTAGTGGTTCATAATGACCATTGACAGGATTGGCATCATGGAACGAGATGTAATATGGATCGCTAGATGCAGTTTTGTTGAATAGTAGATATCTTGTTTTTCTTGTCAATGACCATATTATAATTGATATATTGAGCCACTTAGATAGACACTATATACAAAATGTATCTCCCCAAATTCCCCTCTCATGTGCAGGCATAATTGCAGATGTAGACAACCACATATTTGAAAAATATGTAGTGACATCATGTATTCCATGCAACTGTGAAAGAAAATCAGATGCCAATTCGTATTCATATGACTCCAATGCCTCAACATTGTCATTTTTGAAACATCCCAAGAAATAATTTATCAATCCATTGCGCAAATCAGTTGAGGAATAACGAAAATGCAATAGAACTTGAAATGCATCGAAAAGGCAATATCCTACAGTATACAAGAATGCATCCAATCTAAAAATCCCATTGCTATGCAATACCTCATCGATGATGTCATGTACAATGGAGTTTGTATCTATTTCATATGAATCAACATCTATTACTTGTTTCATCTCTTAAACTGTGATTTTCAAGTTGTTTCTTAGCTATTTTCAGTTTATATGAAAATAGAGAAAATAAAAAAAAATGAAAAACCAAAAAAAAGACAAATAGAAAACTACATGAACGGAACTACGTACCAATCCCACTATGTATCCTTCAACCTTATTCTTTTCAAATTCAATCCCCCCTATTCGCCACAACATATGAAAAGAAAACAAACGTGCAATCAACAGTGAACCAAACAAAAGAGACAACACAAATAAATAACATTATAAGTTTGTTGAGCACAAAGGCGGAGTATTCAAGGTATATCATTTTTGAAACCATTCATGGCGTGCATCCTACAAGATTATCAGATGAAGAATATGCTCTGCAAGATAGAAAGGAAAGGACAAAGGCAACAGGTGGACAAAGTTTTTGACTCAGAGAATAAAAGCATTCCCTGTCACAAGACCCTGGCAAATGGTTGCCCCTTGTGACAACTCCGAATTCGTTTTATAAAACCATTTGGATTGCTATTTTGGAAACAACTATGGCACGATATCTAGGACCTGGAAGTTGGCATATGTGATTGGAAGGGAACAAGCTGGAAAAAATGCAAAAAACACATGGTTTCCAGGAACATAAAATAAGAGGAGAACATCCTCTTTTCTTTTTTATATGTCACCATGGTTGTGACAAAGGCGGGTTATGTATAAAACATTGATGTTCAAGAACAAGGAAAATATTCTGGTCGCAATAGCCAAACAGAAAGATGTTCTGCAACAAAATTTTGAGGCAGGGACTCCTACTATTGAAATTTTTTTCTTGCAAGGTGCAAACAACAAGAAGAAAAAAAGGAATAGCAATGAAGCAATGGCACCGAAACTTACCTGTCAATGACAGATGAAAAACGCGTAGCTCCAAAAATTGCAAACCATAACAACAGGTCCAATGAATTGCAAAGTTGAAGAACAACAAACCAGTGAACAACCATGAAGAGGTCCAACTGCAATTGCAGGACCTCAAATTTGCAAAGTTGAATCAAACAAAAACAAGAAGCATCGAATGAACCAACGAACAAACATCAACTAGTGAACCAGTAATGTCGGTGAAGAACAATATTTCCCAATTTCACTGCACACAACACTGTATCAAAAAATGGAACGAAACTGTATTGTAACACATATGTAGAATAAACATTTAAGGATGCGAGGCCTGTTAGGTAAACACTTAAGACTGTCAGAACCATCGAAGGGCATCGTGTTGTGCAAACATTTAAGAAATAATGCAGTGTGTCAGGCATGTTTATGTACGCAACAATGACAAAGACTCTCAAAGTACACAATAATAAAGAAAAATCAAACATAATAATAGTAATAAAAAAATAAAAATTAACAACAACAACAACAACAACAATAATAATAATAATAACAATAGTTCGAACACTGGGGGCTATGCTAAAACAATTGACTGTGATGAAAAAGTAATATGAAAACTAACTATCCATGTTCAAAACTTTGGATATCCAAACATTTCAATATGAATTGTACAAATTCAAAAAAAATGTAGATGATAAAAACTTTGGATATGCCAACATATCCATCAGTGGGAATAGAGAAGTTGGAAATAAGACCTCAAATCTATTATCCAACGAGATCATGACATATATGGTTTTTTTAATTATACAAATTATAAAAAATAATGTTTTTGGTTCTGTAGCTCGAACAATAGAAATTATGCAAAACTTTGTAGTCAAACGAAAAACTAATATAAAGTCAACGAATTGTCAATTGCTATAAACTTTGGATATCTAAACATTTCAGTATGAATAGTACAAATTCAAAAAGTATTGTAGATGATAAAAACCTTGGATATGGAAACATATAATTCATTGGGAATAACGAAGTTGGCAATAAGACCTCAAATCTATTATCCAACAAGATCATGACATATATGGGTTTTTTTATTATATAAATAATAAAAAATAATGTTTTTAGTTCTGTAGTTCGAACAATAGAAATTATGCAAAAAATTGTATTCAAATGAAAAACTAATATAAAGTCAACAAATTGTCAATCGCTATAAACTTTGGATATCTAAACATTTCAGTATGAATAGTACAAATTCAAAAAGTACCATAAATGATAAAAACTTTGGATATGGAAACATATAATTCATTGGGAATAATGAAGCTAGCAATAAAGCCTCAAATATATTATCCAATCAGATCATGACATATATGGTTTTTTTATTATACAAAAAATAATGTTTTTAGTTCTGTAGTTCGAACAATAGAAAGTATGCAAAAATTTGTAGTCAAACGACAAACTAATATCAAGTTAACGAATTATTGATCGCTATAGTCCCTCTACTTCGGCAGGGACTAATAAAGTCTACATCCACATATCAAATCTTTAATTTTTATAAATAAAATATAAAATGTTTAATCTTTAATTTCGATTAGGGTTTAAATATATCGTTTAAATTTTTTAATTTAATTTATAGTTAAAATCTAAGTTAAATTTTAATTTTAATTAATATATAGTTTAAATTTAATCAATAGTTTTAATTAGGTTAAATTTAATCTATAGATTAAATTTTATTTATAGTTTTTTTTTTGTAAGTGAGAGGGGGCCTCCTGGCCTTCCTAGTAGGAAACCATACCAGGGGTTCCTGAGTTGCGCTTACTGATATATACGAGGGGTGGGATTGGTCTGCCACCAGGGGAAACTAGGCCAGTCCCACCATAACCAGTTTTGAAAAGGAAAAGAAACATAGTCATAAAAAACGGATGCAGAGATCACACTAGGCCCGGGAGGCTAGTGGTAGAACTAACCAGACAACTAACCATTCACTCGTTCAGGACGATGATGTGTTTCTTCTCTTCATCCACCCGGTTCTTTTTCTACTCCTTTTGGGAGACTGTGCGAGTATTCCTGATGTGGGATGGTGCACTGTGTCCGTTGACTGGTGTGATATCCATGTGGTGGACATAGCGCAGATAAAGGTTAAATTGAGAAGCCAACCGCTCCATATTGGATTTTTGATCCTTCTCGACCTCAACTAATAGTTTGGTAATCATTTCCAGGCTACTGAGGCGACTCAGGATTTCTTCCATCATTTTCTTTTGATCCAAGTTATCCTCCCATCTGGCTTCTTCCATTTACGAACTCACCTTGCCGATCAACATCTTTGTTAGCCATGCCATATCCATTGTTTTATAGTAGAGGGTTTCCCTAGGCTATGTGGCCCCTGTATCAGTTACCCAGTCCTCCTCCTGTGCCAGTGCATCCCAAGCTTTGCCTTTGCACTTTTCTTTGATTTTCTTTTCCCAGTGGGTGATGGACGCTTTTCCTTTCAGTGCAAATAGAGTTTGGAAGGTTCCCTCCACATATTTTTCTGCCTACTCCATTCTTGACATCCGTCGTGGACTATTTGGTACTTCCTTTACAAGGGCATTCCTCTTCCTGTGTGTGCGCTTCATTCTCACCATCCCATTTGGTCTATCACAGTTCCTTTGCTAGTTACTCAGCCTATACCACACTTCACAGTGATTCTTCCTTTCCCTGCCCTTGTGTTTGTGGTATCCCCTGCAATTGTGCTCCCTCTGTTTGCGGTTATTCCTGCTATCTTTCCTCTTATTGATATTATCAAGCTGCGATCTTGTCCTTCCAATCATTGTTTGTCCGTAGTGGCGATCCCTCCCATCCTTTTTCTCGTTGGAGGCTCGTATGATCATGATGACTCATCCTTTATCCCTGTGTGGATCCCTACCCGTGCTCGCTTGAGGTCCTACTGTGTTGCTCTTTGTACCTGTACTTTGTCCTAGAGGATCGATTATGAACCATGTCTCTCCCTCATGCCTTATGTCACTTGTTGCATGTGGTTTGTCGTCTGTACTTTCCCTCGTGCTTTCCTCACAATTATTTTTTTCACAAGGGTCTTTTTGCCATACCCCTGCCATCTATTTATGTTGATTCTACATGGTCATTGGTGATCGAGTGTTCAACCATCATTTCTTTCCTAGGTCTTGCTTGCCTGTCGCCAGGCCTTGCAATGCCCTTCTCAATGTGACCTTTTTTTATTAACCTGCCTTCATGGTATTTTGTTGCTAAGTGGATGCAGTCTATTCTGAGTTCGTCATTCGAGAGGCTGCTCTAGGTAGTGTCTAGTTCCAGACCTTCCTTACCAACCCCCTTGTTGGCTAGTCTGTCCGTCAAGCCATTCGTTGACTTGTGGACCTAGTGCAACTCCATTGTGTTCAGAGTTTTTAGATGCTCCTAGATTTTTTGTAGGGAGAGAGCCAGGCACCAATGTCTATGAACCTTTCCCATTCTAGTGTCATTCTAGAGTCTCTTCACTGTATTGATGATGAGGGTGGAGTCATCTTCCATGATAGTGTTTTTCATCCTTTTGCACCTTACGATTTCAAGGCCAAGTACCAGGGCTTCAAATTCCGCTGTGTTTTTGGTTGAGTTTCCCATACTCTCAGCATACAACCTGATGACGTTACCATCATTGTCTTTGATCACCCCTTCCATCCCTGCCACTCATGGGTTTCCTTTTTCCACCCCATCAAAATTTAATTTGAGGAACCCTAAAGGAGGGGGGGTCTAGTTGCGGTCTCCTAGTTGGAGTTGTGAATCCCACACTACTGTTGCATTGTTGTGCTCTTCTTTTAGGTGAAAAAACTCCAGGATGTGGGAGTCTTGATCGGTGAGTTGCATTGTTTCCTTCTTGCAGTTGCTGCTCTGCACCATTTCTCATATTTGTGAGATAATTGCATCCTTGAGCTTTCCCTCTAGTAGGATTTCATTCCTAAAGATGTGTCAATTCCTCTCCTTCCATATTTCCTATATGATCATCCCCGGTGTTAGGTTCCAACAGAGGTTCACCTTTTCATTTTCACTGTAGCTCTCATTCTCATTCCTTATCGAGGAGGTGATTGGTTGTTTCCTCCTTAGCTTGATAGAGGTGGAACTGAGAAGGGCCTATGTAACCCCTTTTCCTAAGGTTTTCCCAGGTTATAATTCGGTTGTGGAGAACTAACCACTTGAACATTTTGATTTTTGGCCATTGGGGGATGCTCCAGATATTTCCCCACTATTGCACCGGGTTCTCTGAAACCCAGTCCGCGATGTAAAACCATGTTTATTTTAAGTTTAATTCCTTCCCATTTTCCCCGCCCCACCTAAATTGGTCCTCATCCTCTGAGATTCCAATTTTCCTTTTCCCC
>JASDQU010585931.1:3787-14317 GCA_032191745.1 Picea mariana | reverse complement strand
GGGCAAAGAAAGTTGAAGGACATGGGGGTGGGCTTTGATCCACTTATGTGTGCACGGGTCACGATACCATTTATTATAGTATCTCTGGGTGCAACCACACGTTCGACCACTACCTCAAGGTGTCCTCACGAGAATTGAACCTTTCCCAATGGTGAAAAACTCCTCGCTTTCCACCATTGGATCCAACCCCTTTGGGCGTATTTTTCTCAACCAGGATTATGAACAACACAATTTTCAAAATTTACTTGAGCTCTATATTAGGTCGTCAAAGAGGAGGAATACTTTAATCGAGTGCCACATATTTTACAATACACTGTATTTTTTGTTAAGGATGAAGAATTCATTATTGCAACTACAAAATATTTGTAAAAACAATGATGTTGATGTAAACCTGGGTTGTGTGTATAGACTTTATATAGATGATTTGTAAAATTGTGATGAACAAAGTTTTCTAAATTTGAAAAGATATTTTCTTAATATATATTTTAAATTTCATTAAAATATTTATTTAATATCAATTCATGAAATATGAAAATATCATATGAACTTTTCCATAAAAAAAATTGTATACTTTTTTTTATATATACATGCACTTTAGTAAATTCAATAGTAAAATAAGTATAATTTATATACTTATTTAACAATTGTTATTTCATGCATTCCTAACTTTCTTTATTTTATTTATATATATATATATATATATATATATATTATATTATATTATACTCTTATTTAAGTTAATTGAATTTTTATAATTAAAATAAATGTTAAAAGGTTAATGGATATTAACAATGCAACACAACTAGAACTAATAAATGAAAAGAAAATGTATCCCATAATAAAATAATCATACTGACACCACAAGGTACAAATTATATATATAAGCACAATATATTTTGTATATGTGGATGCATAATGGTCATAGTTTCTGTCATGGTGCAATATATACACTATATGATGCATACATGGTTTAGTTAAATGCACTTATAACAAGAAAAAATCATCATCTGCAACATATGTATCAAGTAGATTTGTTATCAATGTCTTTGATATGTGTATAATTTATTGAATGATTTTTTTTATCAATGTCCTTATCACAAGTGTAATTCATTATCTGCAAAGTTGAAGATGATTTTCTATCAATGTCCTTAGGAAAAGTATAAATAATTGTCTACAAAGTAAGATATGATTCCAGACATTGCATTGTGATGAACATTTCCCAATGTCGCAATAGTTAAATGTCCTTATAACAAGAATAAATTGTCATGTGCAAATTTAAAGTTGATTTTCTATAAATGTTCTTAGAACAAATATAAATCACCATCTACAACATATATATCAAGTAGATTTGTTATCAATGTATTTAATAAGTGTATACATTATTGAATGATTTTTTATCAATGTCCTTATCACAAGTATAATTCATTATATGCAAAGTTGAATATGATTTGCTATGAATGTTCCTAGGACAAGTATAAATAATTGTCTACAAAGTAAAATATGATTCAAGACATTGCATTGTGATGAACATTTCCCAACATCATGATGTCATGAACATTTCCCAATGTCGCAATGTGACGAAAATTTATCGATGTCACATGTGATGACCATTTCCCAACATTAAAAAAACAAAATATGATTCTACAATGTGTCATGTGTTTCTCAAAATCACATTGTAATGAACATTTCCCAACATCATTGATCTAGATGGATATCGGTGGCCACCCACCTTTTCCAACTAGGGTGTTATTTCCTTGATCTTTGCTAAGCAATGTAGGAAGGTCATCTCTCAGATGGGGAAGTTTGTCTTCTTTGTGATTCGCTCTCAGAATAAGTGAAAGATCGTATCCACATCCAGGGTCTCTACAGCCGACCTCTCCACACAGCAGAAGAAAGTAGATAAGGTCATGGAAGAATACTCAGATATCTTCTCCTCACCTATAGGGGTACCTCTTCACTGCCAAGTCAGGCACCACATCGATCTGACCCCCGATGCACCACTGCCCAATGGGCTAATCTATTTTCAATATTTGTTAGAGAATGAGGAGATCAAATGACAAATCCAAGAATTGCTCCACAAGGGGAACATCTGCCCTAGCTCATCACCTTGTGGGAGCCCAATCGTGCCGGTACAAAAGAAAGATGGAACCTAGCAAATCTATATTGATTACCGGGATCTGAATAAAATCACTGTCAGAAACCGGTACCCGATTCCCCAAATTGATGACCTCCTTGATCAACTCATGGGGGCCAAATACTTTAGTAAGATTGATCTGAAGTCTGGATACCNCAAAGGAAGGACTTTTTGAATGGTTGGTCATGCCCTTTGGTTTAAAAAATGCTCCAACCAATTTCATGAGGATGATGGACGATATCATGTGACCATTCACCAATACTTTTGTAGTGGTGTATCTAGATGACATTCTAATTTACAGCAAGACTTGGGCTGAACACTTGCAGCATATTCAGAAGGTTCTACACACCCTGCGACAGCACAAACTATACACCAACCTGGAAAAATGATCCTTTAGCATTGATAGGGTCCATTACCTGGGCTACATCATTGATCAACATGGCGTACATGTGGATCCAGCCAAGATCCAAGTCATCCGTGACTGGCCAGCCCCAACAACACTCACTGAGCTTCGGAGCTTCATGGGACTTGCTAATTTCTACCGCAGGTTCTTGTTGGGTTTCTCCCATATTGCATGGGCCCTCAGCCAAATAAACAGAGGTGGTGGTAAGGAAAAATTTGTGTGGGGTCGGTCCCAACAACAAGCGTTCGATGATTTGAAGTAGCGCTTGTGCTCAGCCCCAGTACTTTCACTACCAGACCAGCAACATCCCTTTAAGATCGAGACAGATGCTTCATACTGTGTTGTGGGCGCCGTTCTCACTCAGCATGGCCACCCCATGGCCTATCATAGTGAGACACTGTTAGATACTGTCCGTAAGTACCCTACTTATGACAAAGAAATGTACTCCATTGTGCAAGCATGCCGCCAGTGGAGACATTACATTCTTGGGAAGGAGACAGTCATCCACACTGATCATAAGCCATTGCAGTTCATGCAGACACAAGTAAAATTGTAGAATGACCGCCATCAAAAGTGGTCCAAATACTTGCAGCAATTCCACCTCAACATCAAGTATAAAACAGGAAGCACCAATCATGTAGTTGGTTGCCTTAGCAGACCACCAGTCGCAACACTCACCACGGTGCTAGACTCTTGCGGCCATGATACATCTGGATGGCCCCAACTCTATGAGACAGACCCTGACTTCGCCACCACCTACCAAATGTTGGGTGCAAATGCAGTTGTCGATAAATTCCATCTTCAGGATGGGTTGTTGTGTCATCTGGGCCATATCTGAGTTCCATCAAGTGAGCGAGAGAAGCTGATCTAGGAAGTCCACTACAGTCGGGTGGCAGGACACTTCGACGTAAAAAAGATAGTGGCGATGCTACAGAAACATT
This sequence comes from Picea mariana, assembly GCA_032191745.1. Classification (NCBI taxonomy): domain Eukaryota; kingdom Viridiplantae; phylum Streptophyta; class Pinopsida; order Pinales; family Pinaceae; genus Picea; species Picea mariana. The sequence continues at coordinate 10,839 of JASDQU010585931.1, read as the reverse complement.
TCTACTGGCCGAATCTTCAATAGGAGGTCGAAAAGTATATCAGGTCCTGCACTGCCTACGCTATTGCCAAACCAACCACTAAGAAATAGGGCCTGTACACCCCTCTTTCTACTCCTAAAAGGCCATGGGAATCCATCTCAATGGACTACATGTCAAGCCTCCCATCCACCAAGAGGGGAAATGACTGTGTTTTTGTGGTTGTTGATCACTTTTCTAAGATGGCGATTCTGGTTTCCTGTAAGAAGACCATCATAGTAGAGGCCACTGCCAAGCTCTTCTTTGAAAGAGTCTGGGTACATTTTGGAATCCCATAAGCCATTGTCTCAAATTAGGATATTCGATTTCTCATCACATTTTGGTCGAGCCTCTGGTCACTGCTGGACACCAATCTCACCAAATCCATGACCTTCCACCCCCAGACAGATGGCCAAATTGAGGTTGTAAATCAAATGATTGTGCATATCCTTCACATGTATAATTCAAATCACCCTCACACATGGGATGAGAGCCTTCCCTATGTCCAGCATAGCTAAAACCAAGCCTTACATAGCTCAATTGGCCATAGCCCCTTTCAAGTGGGGTTGGGATTCCAACCATTGGGTCCCATAGATGTTGCACTTCCCCTTGCGATCACCTCGATTGAATCATCTTCTACTCCAACTGAAGCTGACAAAGCCACCCAGTTCATTAAGCGGATATAGTACATCCACCAACAGGTTCAGGATATCCTATAGAAGTCCAATGACAAGTACAAATATCACCATGATCAACATTGGGTGCCGCATAAGTTTCAGGTGGGCAACAAAGTTTGGTTCCACTTGCAGAAAGAACGCCTTACAAGACCCCATCGGAAGCTTTGCCCACTCTATTATGGACCGTACACTATCACCAAGGCTGTGGGAGATAATTATTTTGAGCTCAACATTCCTCCTTTCCTTGGCCTACACCCAATGTTCAACATGGATCTCCTTTGCCCTTATTTCCCACCATTATTGGACACCTCAGAAGTAGGAGAACAACTGACAACAACAGAGATCAACCCCAATTTATTACAATAGGAATCCAATGATCATATTGTGGACAGACATATCAAGGGAACTTGACAACAAAGGATCTAGCTTTATCGAATCGTCAAAGCAGGGCAGCTCCAGCACCAAGGCAAGTGGCTCACCCAAGGCCAAATTCAGCAGAAATTTCCTCATCTAATGGGGGACCTCAATGCAATGGAGACCATTGCTTCCTAAGGAGGGAGGATTGATCTAGATGGATATCGGTAGCCACCCACATTTTCAAACTGGCTCAAAACAGTTTTCTGACAATTTTGGCAATATACTATTTTTAGCAGTTTTAACTTCTGGGGCCATTTTGAGGGCCTAAATGAAGGTTTTTTGGTATAGATATCCTCAATTATATCCAAAGTTATAATTGATCCCTCAAAATGAATTGCCTCAATGATACCTTTCTAACGGTATATCACACGCCTAAAATAGAGATCGTATGCAAAAGTTAGGACCCCAGAAAATTGATGTACTAACTTACCCAAACGGGGCCCACATGACTTTTGGCGCTTCATCTCCCAGGGTTAGGTTTTTGGATGCCTAGGGTTTTTGGAATTATTTCTTATTGTAAAAAGGACTTTAGAGCCTCATTGTAACCTTCTTCTTATGAATGTGCCCTTTCATCACATCTCTTCTCATAGATAAGCCGCCACCATTCCAACAAGATTGTTTCCGCTGCATTTTACAATTTCAACTTATTTTGTTATTGAATAGAAAAATGGTTTTACTGTATATCTGTTATTTTTTGTTAAGCACCTGTTAATAATCTGTATTCATTTCATTCTGCTCATAAAATACAGATCAGTGGTATCAGAGCGGTCTTCTCCTTGTCATCTTAATGCATGTCCCCAATGAGGTCGGAGTACAAAGAATTGGGTCTCAAGATTGTTTATCTTGAGGACAGAAGCTTTCGAACGCCCAAGTGACCTCCCATGGCAGGAGAAAATAAATATGATGGGACAGGAGATCCTTTCAAACTATTGATTGAGGAATCCCTCATGCAACAGAGGAACGAGATGATGGATAGTTTCGCGCAAATCCTTTGGCGTCTGCCAACAGGCGACACATCTTCTTTAAACGGAGGTGTCGCCCCCTTCAAGGTACAAATAAACTTTGATATTCCTATATTTGAAGTTTATATAGATGCATATGCTGTAGACAAGTGGTTGAATCTAAAAGAAGGGTTTTTTTCTGTTCATAAATTTTCAAATATAGAAAATATTACTTTTGCGCTCCTCAAAGTCGTTCCCCATGTCAAAGATTGGTGGGAAACTTTTTGTGAGCAAAAGGAAATAGAGGAAACCTCATTATTTTCAGTCATGTCCACCTAGGAATCCTTCGGGGATTCTATTAATGAACAATAATACTCTGTTGGAAGTTATGACGACCTGTATACCAAATGGACCACACTGCAACAAGAAAGAGACCAAGCAGTGCCAGATTTCACAAATATCTTCCATACCTTGTGCACCAAGTTGGGTATCAAAGATTCAGAGTGAATTGTGGTGCTCAAGTATCGTGGTGCTCTGCATAGATAAATCCAAACTGAAATGGAATTTTTGTACATCTCATCCTTGGGCGTGGCCTACCAATATGCCGTCAAAATTGAGAAGAAGCTCAAACAAAAGATGCAAAAAATTGGGCCTGGGAACCCCGCACAAAAAAATTCAGGAAAGGGAGGCCCCAAACCACCGAAAAAAGGACATAGCAAAGATGGACAGTATCAGGAAAACCAGTACAAGATGCAAGAAAAGAAGAACACTGGAAAGATAAAGAAAGGTACCAGGAAGTGGTGCGATTTCCATAAGATCCCTTGGCATAACATATCTGACTGCCACTCAAAGTAGTCACTGGTGGCCGAAGTGAAAGCCTCTAAATCAGATGTGGATTCTGACTCCGAGACAGAACCAGAAACAGGAAGATGAATCATTGACATGGAACCCAGTGCCACCGTTGCTACCACCAAGCTCCAACCTGGTGAACCAGACGATTCAGAAGAAGGAGAGAGCCTCTTCCATTCACAGATGTGGGTAAAAGGCACCCCGCTACACTTCATCATTGATAGTGGTAGCCAGAATAACCTCATCTCAGCAGAGGTCGTCAAATGGTTGGCCCTTCCAACAATGCTACACCCACAACACTACACCATTGGATGGCTCTGCCAAGGAAGCGATCTCCGTGTCAACCAACAGTGTCAACTGTCGTATGGAATCAAGCCCTTCAAAGACGAGGTATTGTGTGATGTTTCTCCTCTCGAAGTTTGTTATGTTCTTTTTGGCCAACCTTATTTATGGAAATGACATGTTGTATATGAGTTTAGGCCTCGTNCGAGGCAGTCCCACCTATTGCTATTTCCTTGATCTCTGCTAAGAAATGTAGGAAGGTCATCTCTCAGATGGGGAAGTTTGTCTTCTTCATGATTCACTCTTAGAATAAGTGAAAGATTGCAGCCACATCCAGGGTCTTTGTGGCTAACCTCTCCACACAGCAAAATCAAGTAGATAATGTCTTGGAAGAATACTCAGATATCTTCTCCTCACCTACAGGGGTACCTCTGCACTACCAGGTCAAGCATCCAATTGATCTAACCCCTGGCACATCACTGCCCAATGGGCCAGTCTATCGTTACTCTTTGTTCGAGAATGAGGAGATCAAGTGACAGATCCAAGAATTGCTCCACAAGGGGCACATCCACCCCAACTCATCACCTTGCAGGAGCCCAATCTTGCTGGTACAGAAGAAACATGGAACTTGGTGACTTTGTATTGATTATCGGGCTCTGAATAAAATCAATGTTAGAAACTGGTACCCAATTCCCCCAATCAATGACCTTCTTGATCAACTTACGGGGCCCAAATACTTCAGTAAGATTGATATGAAGTTTGGCTACCACCTGGTCCTGATAGAATATATAGATGTATGGAAGACCACTTTCAAGTCAAAGGAAGGAATTTTTGAATGGCTAGTCATGCCCTTTGGTTTGAAAAATGCTCCATCCACTTTCATGAGGATGATGGACAATATCCTGCCACTGTTCACCAATACTTTTGTAGTCATGTATCTGGATGACATTCTAATTTATAGCAAAACTTGGGCCGAACACTTGCAGCATATTCAGCAGGTTTTGCACACCCTATGGCATCACAAGTTATACGCCAACCTAGAAAATTGCTCCTTCGACATGGACAGGGTACATTACCTGGGCTAGATCATTGATCAGCATGGCATACATGTGAATCCAGCCAAGATCCAAGTCATCCGTGACTGGCCAACCCCAACAACACTCAGTGAGCTTCAGAGCTTCTTGGGACTTGCTAATTTCTACCACAAGTTCGTGTTGGGTTTCTCCCATATATCATGGGCCCTTAGCCAAATAAACAAGGGTGGTGGTAAGGTGAAATTTTCATGGGGCTGGTCCCAAAAATAGGAGTTCGATGATTTGAAGCAACGCTTGTGCTCAGCCCCAGTACTTTCACTACTAGAACTGCAACATCCCTTTGAGATCAAGACAGATGCTTCAGACTATGCTATGGGCATCATTCTCACTCAACACAACCACCCCATGGCATATCATAGTGAGACACTGTCAGATACTATCTGTAAGTACCCTACTTACGACAAAGAAATGTACTCCATTGTGCAATCATGCTGCCAGTGGAGACATTACATTCTTGGGAAGGAGACAGTAATCCACACTGATCATAAGCCACTGCAGTTCAAGTAGACATAGGGAAAATTGTAGAATGACCGCCATCAAAAGTGGTCCACATACTTGCAGCAATTCCACCTCAACATCAAGTATAAAACATGAATCACCAATCGCATTGCTGGTTGCCTCAGTAGATCACCAGTCACGACACTCACCACGGTGCAAGACTCTTACGGCCATGAGACATCTGGATGGCCCCAAATCTATGAGATAGACCCTGACTTCGCCACCAACTACCAAATGTTGGGTGCAAATGCAGTTGTCGATAATTTCCATCTTCACGATGGGTTGTTGTATCATATGGTCCATATCTATGTTCCATCAAGTGAGCGAGCGAAGTTGATTTGGGAAGCCCACTACATTCGGGTGGCAAGACAGTTTGGCGTCAAAAAGACAGTGGCGATGCTATAGAAACATTTCTGCTGGCCGAAACTTCGATAGGAGGTCGGAAAGTATATCAGGTCCTGGAGTGCCTACGCTATTGCCAAATTGACCATGAAGAAACAAGGCTTGTACACCCCTCTTCCTACTCGCAAGAGGCCATGGGAATCCATCTCAATGGACTACATGTCTAGCCTCCCATCCAACAAGCGGGGAAATGACTGTGTTTTTTTGGTTGTTGATTTCTTTTCTAAGATGGAGATTTTGGTTGCCTGTAAGAAGACCATCACAGCAGAGACCACTGCCAAGATCTTCTTTGAACAAGTATGAGTACATTTTGGAATCCCACAAACCATTGTCTCATATCAAGATAGTCAATTTCTCAACACATTATGATCTAGCCTCTGGTCACTGCTAGAAACCAAGCTCGCAAAATCCATGGCCTTCCACCCCCAGACAAATGGCCAAACCGAGGTTTTAAATCGAATGATTGTGCATATCTTTCGCATTTATAATTCAAAGAACCCTCACACATGGGATGAGATCCTTCCCTATGTCCAACATAGCTACAACCGATCCTTGCATGGCTCAATTGGCCACAACCCCTTTCAAGTGGGGTTGGGATTCCAACCATTGGGTCCCATAGATGTTGCACTTCCCCTTGCGGTCACCTCGACTAACTCATATTCTACTCCAACTGAAGTTGACAAAGACACCCTGTTCATTGAGAGGATCCAACACATCCATGAACAGGTTCAGGATATCCTACAAAAGTCCAATGACAAGTACAAACAATGCCATGATCAACATTGGGTGCCGCATAAGTTTCAGGTGGGATAAAAAGTTTGGTTGCACTTGCAGAAAGAAGGCCTTATAGGACCCCATTGGAAGCTTCACCCACTCCATTATTGACCGTACACTATCACCAAGGCCATGGGAGATAATGATTTTGATCTCAACATTCCTCCTTTCCTTGGCCTACACCTAGTGTTCAACGTGGATCTCCTTCGCCCTTATTTCCCACCATTATTGGACACCTCAGAAGTAGCAGAATAACTGACACCAACAGAGATAAACCCCTACTGCATACAACAAGTATCCAATGATCATATTGTGGACAGACATATCAAGGGCACTCGACAACAAAGGATCCATCTTTATCGATTCATCAAAGCAGGGCATCTCCTGGACCAAGGCAAGTGGCTCACTCGGGGTCAAATTCAGTAAAAATTTCCTCATCTAATGGGGGGAATCAACGCAATGGAGACCATTTCTTCCTAAGGAGGGAGGATTGATCCATATGGATATCAATGGCCACCCACCTTTTCCAACTAGCTCAAAACAATTTTCTAACAATTTTGGCAATTTACTATTTTTCGCAGTTTTAACTTCCAGGGCCATTTTGAGGGACTAAATGAAGGTTTTTTAGTATTGATCTCCTCAACGATCTCCTAAGGCATAATTGAGCCCTCAAAATTAATCTCCTCGAAGATACCTTTCCAATGGGCTATCACACGCCTAAAACAGAGATTGTATGCAAAAGTTACGACCCCGGGAAGTTGATGTACTAACTTACCCAAATGGGGCCCACGTGACTTTTAGCGCTTCATCTCCTAGGGTTAGGTTTTTGGATGCCTAGGGTTTTTGGAATTATTTATTATTGTAAAAATTCCTTTAGAGCCTCATTGTAACCTTGTTCTTGTGAATGCGCACTACCATCACATCTCTTCTCAGAGATAAGCTGCCACCATTCCAACAAGCTTGTTTCTGTTGCATTTTACAGTTTCAGCTTATTTCATTATTGAACAGAAAACCAGTTTTACTATATCTCTGTTATTTTGTGTTAAGAACTTGTTAATAATATGTATTCATTTTGTTCTGATCATAAAATATGGATCAGTGGT
>JASDQU010585930.1:72248-82311 GCA_032191745.1 Picea mariana | reverse complement strand
CATCTCGGGTCTCGGGGATTCGAGGACCCAAGGATCAATAGAGAACTCACGAAGTAGCGAAGTTCTGATTTCTTGATAAGTAAAGGAAGAGGGGTCGCGCGAAGTGAACTGTGGGTGCAGATCTTCCGATTGGGAGATAGAAGAGTATTGATGCTCTTCGGGCCGAGGGGAAGGAAGGTCCTGTGAGGGCGATCGTACTCCGAGGAGTGCGGTTGCGTCAATATCTTTTTCTAATTTTTAATTGATGAGGTTATGGGTACTACCCTAATCAATCAACAACATGACCTTTTTGTTTTTTATGTATCCTTGTATCTTGAAGGTTTTTGGAGTACTCATGCCAGCTAATGTATGAAAATATATCATGGGAGTAGTCTCTTCTAGATCTATACCTTGTGATGGCTCCAATTCTTGATCTTCTTCCTCTTTACAATATATGTAGAATAATTTATTCGCATCACATTTATACCCCTTACTATACTTGTTGTCACAATTGAAACACAGTCCCTTTTCTCTTCTTTCATCCATTTGTTGAGGTGTTAACCTTGTTGGTTGAGTGCGGTTAGCAGAGGGAACATGGTGCCATATTTTTGTTTTCCACTTTCCTTGCCATGCTAAAATCTTGATCTAGGAATTTGGGTTCAAAGAGATGCACCTCATGTTCAATGTTCTCCTTTAAAGTGCCCATAAAGAGATCTAACAAGTTATCCTCGGGAATGTTCTTTACACTGAGACTTAGTTTTTAGAATTGTTGGACCTTTTTGTCAAAGATTTATCAATTGAATATTGAATGTATTGGTCCTAATATCCCCACATTGTGATATCAATTCATCCATAAAAATGGACCAACTGATAATAAAATTATGTTTTCTTTCACAAATCCATTAATACAAGGATGCAATAGGTACCTTTTGTAAGCTTGGCACTTGGTGTAGATCAAAGTATTGCTCCATCTGAAATATCCTTGCTATAGGATCATTACCATCAAACTTCCTCATATCGATATTTGGAATGAAGTAGTTCCTTGATGATGAATTAAATCCCTGATGACATGGATCTTGGAGTGATGAATGGTTCTAAAATGCAGTATTTCTGCTATCCAATTGTGATAAAATACTACCCATATTTGACTGGATATCAACACCACTTTATTGTTATTTTCATGATTTCCTTGGATCTCCATATCCATTTTAGGGATCCTCTATAATATGATGTCTTCTATGGATTTCTTCATTTCATTCATGTATTTTTTGTAATTCTTCCTTATTTTCATTCATGGATTTTTTCATTCTATTCATGATTTTTTCATTCCATTCGTGGATTTTTTCATTTCATTCATGGATTTTTGTACTTCTTCCTTATTTTCATCCATCTTATTTTCGATTTGTTCCCTAGTGTTTTCCATATCGTGAATTTTTCTTTATTTGTTTACCAACTCATCACTTGTTATTGACCTAGCACTCCAATCATTAAGTTGGTCCTCCAATTTGGATAGCTTGTTATATATCTCCTCATTTTCTTCATGAGTTATAGATGATATATCTGGAGTGTTGAATTATTCTTTAGATCCATGTGGGATAAAAATAATAATAATCCTATATTTTCTCTTTATCACAAATTTTGAATCACCAAAGACAAATATTTCAATAAAAATGTATGCCAATTGTAAGTTACATACCTTTTCAAACCCTTAATTTGGAGTATGTATAGATGGCTTACCTTTGTCCTGATATATATGTGAACTTTGAAACCTTTTGAGTTTGAAATTTCATCCCTTCATACCTTGATATGACTTTTTAAACTCTTGAAATTTTCACTGCCTAAACTTTCACTAATAAAAGGTTATATCACAAATACCAAAATGACTTGTTTAAGACTAATTCCAGGATTAGTTAAAATCCCAAACCTCCACAAGATATACCTCACAAATTATAATGATTCAATTTATAAAAAAAATTACGCATGCAATTCACTATGTCTCCTTGGGATTCTAAAAATGTTAGGGTTTGAAACTTCACCAAAATTATTTTATAGAAAAAATAAAAAGATGACTCATTTGAGACTAATTTTAGGACTAGTCACAAACCCCAACTTACATAAAATATAACTATGAAAATGTAATGACCCAAAACCTGAAATTTGGATCAGACGTACTTCGCTATGATTTCTCAGTCTCCACAAAATTTCATTATCTAAAACTTCTTAGAAAAAAAATTATAGTGAGCATACTAAGATAATGCCTTTAAAATTGATTTGACAATGAGTCGAAAAATCTATATTACATAGGATATATCTATGAAAGTATAATGATCAAGAGCTTGAAATGTTTACTAGACATAGTTGGATATGTCTCATAAATAACCACCAAATTTTTCTATTTGAATCGTACTAGAAAAAAATATAGCGAAAATTCACATGCATGATATAGTCCTAGGATCATCATATCTCATATTGTACATTCAAGATATTGTAAAAGAGGTTTCCCCCTCGAAGTGTATTGTTATTCATTCTCATGGCATTGGGGCATAACATTTGGTATCAGATCATTGATTCTAGGGTTTTTCTACTTCAAGCAAGTCATCTTGGAATTTTCGCTATATATATAGGTAGGATACAAAAGGTACAATTATAATGAAAGAGTACAATGAAGGGTTCTAACCTACATACAAATATAACACTAGAAATGTAATAATTCAATATATAGGGCTTAATAAAGGTTCAAATACTTGACAAGGGGATTTTTATAGAGATTAACAAAAGACTCGAGGAAACCCATTTGAAGAATTTTGTCTTTCTCACAAATGATAGAATCGACAAAAGAATACATGGGAGACATCTTCCAAGTAGCTCCCATTTCTAGTTTTCTAGCATGAAAAGTAGAGACAAACACTGAGTATCCAGGACCTAGTTCTGATAGAATGGAAAGAATGAAATACACTTCATTATGTTCTATAACACATATATTGAGCTACAAAAATAATGATTTAAATTTTTTAAAGAAGTCCTTAATATTTTTGAAGTTACTTGGTCTCAAAGCAATGAACTCATTCTCCAATTGATGACCTCAAAGCACATCCTGCTTCTCTAAAATTCCTTCCAATGTTCTCCAAAATTTATTTGGATTAATAACATATTTGATCTGGAATAGAAGGTTAGGAAAAATTGATAGGCACAGAAACCCAAAGGCTTCATTCATCCCATTAAACCATTTTCTCCCATTGTAGAACTGTGTTCATTTTTTTATCCCATTGTAATCCTATATAGGCCTTTACTTTGAAAGAGAATAACTACTTATGTCTTCCATTCACAGTAATTGAATGAAGTGTGGATTATTTGTTGGGGTTGATCCATTTTATCTATTGTTATCTATGATGTTTCTTCCACCTACAAAAAAATTATGTATACTTTTCCTTCGATTCAAACTTGCTCTGATACCATGTACACATTCCTATGCACTTGCAAGATATAAAATCTAATAGAAAATTAATACAATAGAAATTGATAAGGAAAAAATAAGAGAATAATAGAGCAATTGAATTCTCATTAACATATGAAAGAATAATAATTATCCAAGGATAAATGAATAGTCCCTTGCAATACAATGAAATTGAATGCAATATATAAGAATTAGTCATGAAACTATGATAGGATTAACTACATGCAAAGTGAAGTGAACTGGCACATACATGAAAAGTAGAGTAAACTAGCTCATGCATGTGAAGTAGAGTAAACTATATCATGCATGAAAATTGGAGTGAATTAGCTCATGGATGCAAAGTGGAGTGAACTAGATCTTGCATGGAAAGAAGAGTGAACTAGCTCATGCATGCAAATTCAATTGAACTAGCTCATGCATGGAAAGTGGAGTGAACTATCTCATGCATGCAAAGTGGAGTGAACTAGCTCATACATGAAAAGTGGAGTGAACTAGATCATGCATGAAAAGTAGAGTGAACTAGCTCATGCATGCAAAGAAGAGTGAATTATCCCATGCATGCAAAGTGGAGTGAACTAGATCATGCATGCAAAGTGGAGTGAACTAGCTCATGCATTCAAAGAAGAGTGAACTATCTCATGCATGCAAAGTGGAGTGACCTATCTCATGCATGCAAAGTAGAGTGAACTATCTCATGCATGAAAAGTGGAGTAAATTATCTCATGCATGCAAAGTAGAGTGAATTATCTCATGCATGAAAAGTGGAGTAAACTAGCTCATGCATGCAAAGTAGAGTGAATTATCTCATGCATTCAAAGTGGAGTGAACTAGATCATGCAATCAAAGTGAAAATAAGTATGCATGTGAGGGAAAATGATGCATGTACACCAACACAATATCTAGCTCCTAGCTCCTACAATATATCACTTACACACAAGAAACCAGACACACCTCTCTCAACCTTTTTTCGCATAAAGATAAAAATGTTTACAAGAAGATCTAATCTAATTGCTCAAGGAACCAAAAATCTACCAATGTTTGAACATAAACAACCATGAATTACAAACATTGGAGGAGGGAATATTGTTAAGGCCCCAACACTCATTTACTATTAGCTTATTAGTTATGGTTAGGTTGACTTACACTGTGTTCACTTGATATCCTATTTATAATAAAGGACATCCATTTCTATAGGCATCTCATCTTGTCTTGTGCATTGCATATATTGTAAAAGGAGGTTCCCCCTCCAAGTGTATTATTAATTGGCTATTTTTTGGAGTTTGGTTCATAAAAAATATTGTGTGTGTGTGTGTGTGTGAAAGTACAACAAGATAAATACCCAGAGATCATTGCAAAACATTCTCGGCTCTAAGATCCCAAGTCTCCTCCTTATCCCTCTCTCACTCAATGGAAAAATAATATAATCCTCTATATCACAATAATATTAGGATGTCCTACATCACCTAGGAAGATGCTCTCCCAAGTGTGGATGCCCCAACACTACACTCACTCAATACACAAGCTTTATTCTCTCTTTATTTTCTCTCAAATAGAATTTAAGGCTATAACTCTCTTAGATTATGTTCCTAATTCCCCAATGTAGCCTCTCTTTATAGGAATATGGAAAAAGATAAGAGATAGGTTCTAGGTCTAGAACTTGGAAAAAATAGGTCATGCAAAAGTTTTGTGGTTCATAATGTATCATGGCCAACTCATCCTTTATTGATGTCCTCAAAACTCTCCAAATCTAGAAATTTACAAGGGTGGTTGTGAGTTGCATAAGGACAACTAGCGACCAACTACGAGTTTCCTATGTGCAACAAGTGACTAGACACACTTTTCCCTAGGGAAAGTGTGACTAGCATCAAAACTATGCTGGAGTGAATAACATTTTATCTCGACAATACATCATTAGTAGGTCCCCTTTAAGGCCTAGGGTGACAAATACAAGTGTCACACCTAGTTTCTTTGAGAGGCTTCCAATAGAGGAGTAGGATGAGCCATTCATACTTATGCATTGATATCTTCTTCTATACCACTGATAAAGAATTCCTTGAAAAAAGTATCAGACATGTCATTGGTGGCATATGGCTAGCTCTCAAAGGTGGATATGAAATATTTGACTATGCGATAATGTTTATGCTTGGTTAGTCGTCTCAAATAATGAAAATTATCTCAAATCATTCATATAGGTTTGAGACAAATTGTGTCCAATAAATATAACCCTCATGCAATTCCTTATGCAATTTCCACCATTGCCTACATTTAGGATCCAAATATAAGATACCCATGCGAAATTTCATCTAGTCTTAGAGTGTGTAGGTTTTCACAATTTGTCATAATGTTGCTAGATATTTATGGATATAAACTATGCAAGGAGTTTTGAAATGTACAACATTTAGAGTGGACACTCCACCCATCATAGATTCAATTTTCCCTGATGATTGGTGGAGTTTTGAAATGTACAACGTTTTGAGTGCAAGTTTTCAAAGTTTGTCATAATGAGGCTAGATATTTCTAGATATAAACTATGTAAGGAGTTTTCAAATGTCCAACATTTCGAGTGGACACTCCACCCATCATATCTTCAATTGTCCTTGATGATGGGTGGAGGTTCCACTTGAAATGTTAGACGTTTCAAAATACCTTACACAATTTATATCTAGAAATCTCTAGCAACTTCATATAGTCATCTATGATTCCATGCAAGGAAAAGTAATGTTCCATCTAAGTCACCCATCTTATGGGCTTGGACCCATCAAATTTGCTAAGATCGACTTTGGCAATTCTATGCCACATGTTAGTCATCTAATCATGAACAAGTGAGGTGGAGTGATTCCTAATAGGATTGGATAATTAAGACCCTTCCTTGTGGATACCTTGGTCTAGCCATTAATATCCCAAGGATTATGAAGTGAGGATCTAATTCTGCATCACCATGAGTTTGGACATCTATTTGAGTAGTGACTCTAGTTTAGATAGCTTGTCATGGATGTTATCAAGGTTTTGTTGAGAATAGGAGTGGTTGTGGTCTATATCTTTTGGCAATTCATCACATAGAGTTTCCAAAGTGGAGACTTTTCTATACATATTTAATCCTCAAATAGTATCCATAAAGATGTGGGTCCACAAAAAATGGTTACTAGAGAGTGGTAACAATGCAATAAGCATTGCATTCTAGGTATTTTGAGATAGATTCCTCGTCGTGGTGTGGGTAGGTCGGCCAAAAACATTTAATAGAGAATGGTGCCATGTCGATCAACTTGACACAAGGATTTTGTTGAGATAGGTATGAAATAAGGGCGTGGGAAGGACATGGATTTTTTTTATGCTGCTCTTAGTGAGGTTGTACTCCCACCTTAATATTACTACAGTACCAAAATTCCCAAATTCTTGAAATTGCAATTTATGTAGCATTTTTCGTGGACTAGCAACTGGGGATATGATTTCTACAGTCTCGAGGGAAATGGAGTGCTAGGTGAAGTAGCCCTGCGATATACCTATAGGGTCCAACAATAGTACTCAACCCAATCTCTCAAGGAACCAAGTAAGAAGGATTGATAGTGCCTTTAGTTGTACTACCTAATTTCCTAGGTACTAGATAGTAATCTTCTTGAGTGTTTTTCTTAATGCACTATAGCAACAAGATGGTTGACCAACTTATCTAAATATTGTTTCAAGTAACATAGGGTAAATTTAATATACCTAAGGGTACATGGAAGTGAGATTCTATATACAGGTGTTTTTTGATATGGTACTAGTTAAAGGGGTACCAACCATGTTTACAAGGGTGTCCAGCCATATGAAACTACTTGTATTTATTCCATGTATTCTTCCCCAACCATAGATTTATCTACTAAGTGATACGTTAGCATGTTATTTATAGATGTCAAAATATGTCTCTAGCCTAAAAACAAATCTCTAAAAATCTTGGATTATGAAAGTGCTCTAATACCCCTTGTAGTTTTATTTGTTATCAAACGCGTAGATTTAGAGTGGAAATAATATAATATAGCAAGATTTAGAGTAGAAATGATAGATTATAACAAGTATATGCAATAATTGTAGAAGAAACAAAATACCACAAATAGCAATACTTGTATTGATAAAATCAATATTCACTTGCCTCTTTGAGAGGGAAACCTCCAATTGAGCAGAGCTCCAATTACAACATCCTTCACAAGACATCTCATTACCTTGCTTCGACATTTTTCTATAGTTTCTATCTAACCTCCTAAACACTTTCTACTGGGTAGAGCCTTCTAGCAAGCCTTCTTACAATTATTGCTTTCACACTATATCTACTACATGAGCCTTATTCAATAAACATGGCCTCAATACATAACAACCTATCTACTACTTAAGGGACTAGGGTAGGACCTTCCACTTTATCCTTTACCTTTTAAAAATCCAAGAGGCTTCGTCTTCTTAAAAGCCTTCATATTCAAAGTAATTTTTATCATTTTCCAAATTATTTTAAATCAAGTTAAAAATATCCTTAACTTCGTAAATTAAGGAAACTTACATCTTCTTCTTGTCCATGAACATCTCCTTTCTTTAATGAATTATCATAATCACTACTAGAAATTGATTGAAAATGAGACTATTTAGAATATGTAATTTAAAAAACAAAATCTTAATAATATTATTAAAATTAAAATGCAATTATTGATATTATGGTTAAAGTTTTTTGGCTCCACTGGGGAGACTTTTTTTTTTTTGAAATAGGTTAAAGTTTCCGATTGCTTTTCATTATTGACAACCCAAGTTCTAGTAAACTATGCTTATAATTTCACTATGTGAAGGTAATACAATTCTCACTTAATTTTTTTTTATTAAAGTTAAAATGCATATATAAGTAATTGCTAAACATTATAAAGCATTCGTGTACAATTGATTAAACATTTAAACACATACCATGAAGAGCATGAGCAATAAAGTTGGTGTTTTCTTATTACAAAATTGAACAACCTTAGATCTTCGGGTGTTGCATCCTTAAATGGCCTATAATCAACTATTTATGTATGGGATTCTATTTGAAACTTTGTATGGGAAGGAGAACAATATGTTTTTAAAACAACTCATTGGCATTTATACATGATACAATTCATTTTGAAATCCCATATTAGTTTATTTTGAATTTTTTTTTTCAAAGATGTGGAATATACATTTAGTTAGTAATGTGGGACGATGAGTTTATTTTGATTTTTTTTTTCAAAGATGTGGAATATACATTTAGTAATGTGAGATATACATTTTGTAATGGTGAGTTAGCTTGAATAAGGCCAATTAACATTAAAAAAATTTGTTTAGTTTGACCCAATAAGGAGTTCATTAATTTGTTAGGCAAATTTAAATTTTTTAGTTCATTAATTTGTTAATAATTTTTTTTAATTCATTATTTGATTTTAATTTACTTATTAAATTTAATATTATAAATCATTTTAAAATGAATTAAAATTTTGTACTGATAATTTTTTATAAACAATCCACTTTAAGAAAATATTCATACAAAACATTTTTTAAATTATTTACAAAATTAAATTATATAATATAATTGAATCTATTATAACATTATTTTATAATATATTAATTAAAAATATCTCAATTTTTAAATAAAATCCTTATAAGTAAATGAGAAATCTCAATAAATTATTTAAAAATTAAACTATATAAATATAATCGAAATCTATTATAACATTTCTTTATAATATACTAACTAAAAAATACTTTTTTTTTTAATAAAATTCTTATAAGTAAATGAGAAATCAACCCAAGTCAATAATTGATTAATAAAATAATACAAATATAAACCTATATAATACAAAATGTCATCTTTATAGCATTTCTTTATAGAAAATGCCCCAATTCTATATTGAAATCTTTAAAATCTTTAATTTTATAAAGTCAAAATTAATCATTAATTAATAAAACAACAAACATATAAAACAAATATATAAATTTATATAATACCTAAATGTAATCATCTATGACATTTCTTCGAGAATACCCTAACCCTATATTGGAATCCTTGTCTTTTTAAATGAATGCCATCAACGTGAGAATACTCTAACCCTATATTGGAATCTTTGTCTTTTTAAATGAATGCCATCAATCTAATAACACAAATATACAATAATAATCTAATATACTTAATATACTTAATAACCTAATAACCTAATATACAAATATATAGCTTGAGTGGGCCTAATGATTAAGAACATATGTTTCCTCTTAAAAAGTTACAGGTTCAAATCCAGAAAGAGTAAGGTATTTATACCTTAAAAATACATTATTATTATTATTATTATTAATATAATACCTAAATATACTCAATTATAACATTTTTTTATTATCTATTAATCATAAAATACCAGTCAAGTATAAGATTGTCTTGAGATTCTTAATTTTTTAATAAATGAGAGAGATAAGATCAATCTCAATCAAAAACCAATTAATAAAACAATACCAAATTAAATTAAAGTGGTTAACTATTTTTTATATTTTATAAATTAGAAAAAGGTTTTTTTAAATAGTTTTTTCTAATTTATAAACTAGTAAAAAAAAATTTCAAATTAAAATTTAAAAAATGTTTCATCCCTTCATGCATAATATTTTTTTTTATTAATT
>JASDQU010585930.1:55696-66339 GCA_032191745.1 Picea mariana | reverse complement strand
TTTTTTCTAATTTATAAACTAGTAAAAAAAAATTTCAAATTAAAATTTAAAAAATGTTTCATCCCTTCATGCATAATATTTTTTTTTATTAATTTTATTAATGTAAATTTGAAATTTATTAATACTTAAAATATTAAATTTAAAGATTCAGAAATGTGGTCATTATTTTGTGATAATAAATTCTAAATAATGTAAAATCTTGTATTTTACATTATTTTTTCATATTCATACATGACGTATTTATTAATTTGACTAATGTAGATAATATTTTTATTTGTATGAAAAGCATACAACTTGAAAATTCATACTCATACATGACGTATTTATTAATTTAATTCATATAAATATTATTTTTATTTGTATGAAGAGCATACAACTTGAAAATTGACAAATGTGATCGTTGTCCATGATAATATAGTTACAAATACTTTAAATTTTCATTTTTATATTATTATTTTAGTTTTATTTTTTATTAAAAATTAATACATGACGTATTTATTAATTTAATTCATATAAATATTATTTTTATTTGTATGAAGAGCATACAACTTGAAAATTGACAAATGTGATCGTTGTCCATGATAATATAGTTACAAATACTTTAAATTTTCATTTTTATATTATTATTTTAGTTTTATTTTTTATTAAAAATTAATACATGACGTATTTATTAATTTAATTCATATAAATATTATTTTTATTTGTATGAAGAGCATACAACTTGAAAATTGACAAATGTGATCGTTGTCCATGATAATATAGTTACAAATACTTTAAATTTTCATTTTTATATTATTATTTTAGTTTTATTTTTTATTAAAAATTAATAAAAAATTGAATTGTTAACAGATAAATTGTAATGTGAACATAAGATATTCTAACTAAAGTTCCACCCTTATAAAAAAAAATATAAATAAATTCATCAAATTCATGCATTGCATCTTTATTAATTTTGTTAATATAAACTGTATATTAATAATAATAATAATAATCAATGTTGTCGTTGTCTCATAATGATAAAGAAAGTTGGGAATAATTTGAATTATCATTTGCCATTTTAGTTTGACTCTTATATTAATAATTATTAAAATTTTAATAATTATTATAATGTAAATATAAATTATATTAATTAAAATTTTATTCATATAAATTAGAAAAGGTTTTTGTTTCTTTTATATTAAAGAAAAAAATAAAAATAAAAATCATAAAATTTATATATAGCATCTTTATTATTTTTATTAATGTAAACTATGTATTTATTATATGAAAAACATATTATTTGAAGATTCACGAATGTGATTGTTTTATTGTGATAATAAAATTATGAATAATTTGAGTTCTCATTTTTCATATTTCATATTTCATATTGTTATTTTAGTTTCACGTGTACATTAACAATTAATGAATAATTAAATTATTAACAACCAAAGTATGATGTGAATATAAGTCATTCTAACTAAAGTTGCACTTTTACCTATAGATTAGAAATAATAACAAGTTGTTTTTATTTTTATTTATTAATGAAAAAATTTAAAGAAAGTTCCATCAAAATCATACATTATATCTTTATGAATTTTTTGATGTAAATTTTAAATTTATTTATATGAAAAGTATGTAGGTTGAAGAGTTAAGTAGTGGTTGTATGATATTAAAGTTATTAATATTTTGAGATATCATTTTCTATGTTATTTTTTTAATTCTATGGGTTGATTTCAAGCACTACCATTATAATCTTCAAGTGTAACTGCACATGCCCTAAGCATGATATATGCACATGCCATAAGCATGACATATGGGTAAGTAGAAGTTTGACCTCGAAGTATCTTAATAATGCACTCCATAACTTAGGGATGACTAATTCCACTCTTATATTAACAATTAAAGAATAATTAAATTATTAATAATTAATAACTAAAGTTCCACTCTTATCTTAACAATTTGTTAAACTATAGCAGGAATACACACTAAAGATCAATATGACCTAAACTTGCAACTATGATTTAAATTGAATATCTATTAACATAACATTAACCAAATACCCAACAACATTCACAACTTTGATCTACAAGATCAAAATTATTTCTCAGTTTGCAAAGAACAAAATCAATATTCCTAAGATACTAACCAACTCCTACAGGCTACATAGTGAAAATGAGCATTGGGCCATTCCCAAAACACTTTTTGCTAAAAGTGCCCTATGCATACTCAAATTAGATCACAATTCCAAAATATGTGTCACAATAGCTACCTTCCTAACCTCCTAAATCATAAAAAATAAGATTGTCTTGAGACACTTCTTTCAATGTTTTTTTAACATAGAAATAAGATTCTAAAAAAACTTAAGTAATCTCTTACCTTTCTTAAGATATGATAAACCAATTTTAGTTTCAATGAACCATCTTCTTCTTCCTATATTAAATTTCTTAACTTTAATAAAAAAATTACCATAACATTCATTACTTTTCTTAATAACATTCATTTCTTTTCTTAATTATAAGATTTGTTTGTAATCTCTTATCCTATGTTAAAAAAAAATTCATCAACATCATGGTAGTCGTCATCATCATTCCTTCACTTCAATAAAAAAAATTACCATTACATTTCTTAATTATAAAATTGGTTTGTAATCTCTTACCCTATGCTGGAAATCCTTGATTTTATAAATGATACCTTAGAGTGCTTAGACATCACATTTACTTATAATATATTAACCCTCATTCTTTGTTGGAATCCACGATTTTATAAAATATCACCCTCCGTCAATAATTGATTAATAAAACAGCACAAGTCTACACTAATATACAACTTGCTCGCTAATGATAGCATTCGCCTACCAAACGGGAATTGACAATTATTTACAGTAATATAACGGTCAACTTCCTTCTCGTTGATAATATAATCGGGGAAACCTTTCGCCAACTAAGATCTATTATTAATTATTTAAGCTCTGTCGTGTATTTATGGGACATTATAATTGGAATATGTTTGTAGGTAGGTAGGTACTCACGGCAATTTGGGCACCGTCGTGTTATATATTGCCGGTGGATTTCTTCTTATTTTGACGTGAATTTTTTTTTTTCAATTTGTGAGAATATAAATGTGTGGTGAATTTACAATATCTAAATTTAAAAATAAAATAGTTGAAAAAGGTTTGAGGAGATATTTATTTTATTAATTTTATGTAGTGTTTATTTATAAATATCTAAATTTAAAAATAAAATAGTTGAAAAAGGTTTGAGGAGATATTTATTTTATTAATTTTATGTAGTGTTTATTTATAGTGTGGTCACATTTATAACTATAAGTGCATACTATGTATAAGTACATGCATAAATATGTTATTGGAGAGATTGAATGTTTACAAGAGGAATGACGCTCTGAACTAGGACCCGTGGAACAGTAAAAATGGCGGTATACAACAAACTTTCAGAATGGTGTGGTAAGCAGATAGATCGAAGCATAATCTGAATGATAAATTTGGTGGAAGGCAACTACAGAGCATAGTAAATGGGGGTAAACAAAGGTGGTAATGGTGCAAATGTGGTTAGGGTGGTAGGTAGCGGTGATAGGTGGCATCAAAAGAAAAAAACAACATTTATGGAAGCCGAGGTAAGCACACTAATGAGTCAGGAAGACGAGGAGCTATGGAGGCAAGTTGGCCTATTCGTTTCGGATTATGAGCTTAGAACCGGGAACGACAACGTTAGGGATGGTTTATACGAAGCGACGCTAGTTCTCGGAATGGGTGCAGGGTATTATCCCANGGGGTAAACAAAGGTGGTAATGGTGCAAATGTGGTTAGGGTGGTAGGTAGCGGTGATAGGTGGCATCAAAAGAAAAAAACAACATTTATGGAAGCCGAGGTAAGCACACTAATGAGTCAGGAAGACGAGGAGCTATGGAGGCAAGATGGCCTATTTGTTTCGGATTATGAGCTTAGAACCGAGAATGACAACGTTAGGGATGGGTTAAACGAAGCGACGCTAGTTCTCGGAATGGGTGCGGGGTATTATCCCAAGAAAAAGAATGTTTTAGTTTTAGAAGGCTCTGTAGTGCATGATACCTAGCCTAGAGAGGACTTCCACTCGCCAAACGGTGCTACGCAGGAAAGAAGAGGAGGTAAAGAAAAATATGCAATTGAGGAAGGAGCGTCTGAAGGTGGTAGTGGTGCTTCTATTAGCCTTGGAACACTACACAGGGAAAACAAGGGAGTCTGGAATGAGAAGAAGCCGTGGAAACCAAAAAAGGGCAGATGAAAAATGGTTCTCAGAGGGGATGTCGGGTTGGAGAAGACCTGCAATCTGGACATGTGTGTGTTGGTCAGAAGGTTCACACACAGAGCATTGAGCAGGTAGGGCATCCCAGAATGGGTGACCAATATTTGGTCTTTGTTGTTGGGGTATACCCCAGAGACGATATTTCTAACTAGGGGCTCACACTGTTTCACATTTAAATCTCCAGAGGACTCCAGAAAAATTTATAGGGCACCTGGGTCATAAAAGGAGGTAGTCTCATGCTGAAAAGATGGAGGGTTGGGTTCGACCCTGCGACATAGTACTTTCAACTTAGACACATTTAGGTCCTCCTACCAGGTTTGTCGCTTCAACTTTGGAATGAGGGCGTGTTTGTTGCTATAGGGAATGAATTGGGACATTTCTTGTATGTGGATGAAGCGGTTCTCAAGGGGTCAGATAGGAGGTTGGGGAAAATTCTATTCAAACTGGAAGTACATAATGGGTTACTGGAATCATTGGATATAGAGTGGAGAGGGAAGCTTTATGGTCAAAAAATCGACTATTTGGGCCTCCCATTCAGATTCTCCCTCTGAAGAAGGACTGTGCACCTATGAAAAAATTGTCAAGGGTTTATCTTGAATGAAGAATCAGAATCCTCCATGCTCAGAAGACAGTACACAACGATCCCCTGGTAGAGGATCCATCTTGGAGTGGGGAAGGTACCTCGGCAGAAGAGGAAGTTAGGACCTCAACAACGACTAACTCAGTTTTAGGTAAGTTAAAACATTCCTGCCCCTCTTTTAACACCACTTTGTTTGTCTTTGATATGATTCACTTAAATCTTATTTCGGCCTCCCCTCTAGTGGATTGATAAAATGATCTTTTAAAGACTATGGTTAAGTTTATGCATGAGTTGATTTACCATTTAGAAATTGAAGAGAAGAAGAAGATTTAATGAAATAATGTTGCATCCATAATAAAGAAAGCAGAACAGAAAATAAGCACTAAGAACCGCAAACCATAACACCAAAGATTGATAATGGAGTTTGGCAAGGTTGCCTACATCCCTGGGCCTTTGTCTCAGTGGGGGAGACTTTCTTATTAATCTTTAATGCTTCAAAAATACATCAGAAGTACAACAAATGGATTACAAGTTGGTCTGGTTGTGTTATGCTTGACCTCAAGAATCCAACACAATTAACGGCCCCGAAAAAGGTTGAGTGTAGCTCCCGCAAATGGCCTCCAAAGTTCGCTTCCTCAATGGCTTCCCTACATAAAAATGGCTTAAGCTTCACAAAAAATTCAACATTATGTTGTTCTGAACCTTCCTTGGCTATCAAAAACCTCTGGTTTATATAGATTTTGAGTTTTGGTTCCTATCCCAACTTCCTCCCAAGATCTGGCCTCAAATCGGGCTCCAGATCCTCCAATAATGGGCAAAATCCACCAAAATCAGGCTAAAATACATTAAAAAATATTATTATAAAGTCAAAAAACCCACTTTTAACCAAAATTTGGGCCACGCCTCTTTTCCTCGGGCTCTTGGTCACATGGAGGCACCATTTTTCCGATCGCTAGCGCCTTCCTCCGACCTTTGGTCCTCGTCATATGCCTTGGTTGTATGCTCTTGGTCGTGTGCCCTAGTCTAGCACCCTGGTCTGCGGGCTGGTCCCGTCGACCGGGCTCATCCCCAAATCCATGCCAAACTCAACTTAAATATATATTTCTCGATTTGTATGAACAAGAACTAATGTAGCCTGGTTGGTTGGCGTGGTTTGTGAAATTGTTGGCATGCCCGAAGGCCACGGGTTTGACTTCGCCAGAGTGCAAATTTTTTTTTTGAACCGACCTTCATTGACCTCATCTGGGGTGCCACGTGACACCCTATGATTGGGCCACATGTCATCCTGTGATTTTCCACTGTACACATAATCAATGCACAATCAACAACATAGTTACCCTGCCAACTCATCTACACAGTCAGCACCGTACGCCACATGTCATGCCTAGAGCTTGTCACGTCACTGCCACCTATCATACATACCCTACCACGTATCATAAGTACCCTTCCATGCGTCATGACCTCAGTCTTTCATGTCACTGTACGGACTGCCACGTCAACATTCGTACAACCAAGTCACCTACCACATCAACATCCAAAAACGCCAAAAATTCCTAACATGTGTCAACCCCTGGTGCTGCCATGTCATCATGCTGACATCATCATGATGTCATGTTGACATCATCTTCCCTATCATGTTGACGTACTACTGACGTCAGTAGTATGACCTCTAACTGTTGACTTCGACTTCTTTTGCCTATTTGGGAAAAAGTTCAGATCACGATAACTTCGTCATACGATGTCCATTTTAAAAAAAATACATACTACCAGAATCAACACGATGAGCCCTATGCGATGGCACAAGTTTCGTCAAATTCCTATAACTTTGACACTTTTTCCTTCCTGGATCCATTTTGGATCATTCCTCCCCACTGGGACCTTTTGGTCATCCAAAAGGATATTAACTAGACATCAAGTGCAGGATAGGCCTCCCCACTTGTCATTTGTCTTTAAACTATGCCCTGTACACCCGCGCATCATAATCATTTGCATAATAACCATGACAATTGAAATCATATTGTTAGCCACTTGAACTCGTTCACATTTTATTAAATCCACCACCATCCATGTAGAAAACATTAGCAGTGATAATATCAATAATATGAATGAAAATGAACCAATATATTTGACGGGATTGCACAACATTAACTTATCTTGAAGCAAAGTATGATTGAACTCCCATCCTACAACCATCTCATGTTCATGCTTATGAAAAACTGCTTGACTTGGCACAATTATAGGTGTATTGCTTGCATAAGTTGTCTTCTTTAATTGTTCCATGGTTAGAAGAGATTGGTTTGATTTTATATGATGAGCATGTACAACATATTCAGTTTCCTTTTTAAACAAGTGATATTGATTATGTTCCCTGTAGAAGATTTATTTGCGGTCATATAAATAAGGGATACCTAAGACCATTCCACATGTTTCTAGCGGCACCACGTCACATATTATTTCATCCACATACTTAGATGTAATTGCAAACTTTATGATGCATTGATTTGTTATGGCAAATTTATGATCTTTGCTTATCCAATTTAGTGAATAGGGTTTGTGATGCATGTTAGTGTTTAATCCCAATTTCTTAACCACTTCTTCTGAAATTAAGTTAGATTGAGATCCACTATCTATCAATGTATCGATCTTAGTATGTTTCATAATGGCTCTTATATGAAACAATTTACTTCTTGAATCAAAACCATCACCAAGTTTTCCCGACAAATCAATTGTTGTGATCTTAGTCTCATCACCTGAATCTGCTGACCCCAAGTCTGTTGGTCATGTAACTATTGCAACTTTTTTCCTCCCTATCCTCTCTTTGAACCACTTTGGTTTCTTCTCTAGGTGAAATTGCCAACAATGTTCATCATCATGCCCTTTTTTCTTGCAATGATTGCAAGAGAGCTTCTCTTCCTTCACTATCGTCGAATTTGTTTTCTTCCCATTCCCTTTTCCTTTGCCTTCTTTCTTTGAAGATGATTCCCCTGATACACTAACTCTAGTTTTTCCCGTTTCAATATATGTTGCTTGGACATAAACCTCATCAAGATTATTAGGTCCAAACATAAAAACAATATTACAAATATAAGCAAGCAAACCTCCTATATACTTCATAAGAGTTTCTTGTTTAGTCAATGGAACATCTAACATCAAAGCCATCTATGAAATTCATCTGTATATTACTACACTGTTTGTCATTTTCTTAACTTAAGACTTTTCAATTCAATTAAATCCTCTTCCTTATATCCCAATGGATAGAACTGTTTTCTAAGTGCGGAAATAAAATCGTTCCATGAGGGAAAAATCTTACCAACTTGTTGAGTTCCATGTTGCATTTTACTTTGCCACCAGATGAGAGTCGTGCCTTCAAGACGAAGCGATGCCAATCTAATTTTGGTTTCCTCATCTTTGATTTGTTGCACATTACAATATACCTCCATCTGTCTAACCCAGTTATAAAGTTTCTCAGCATTAACTTCGCCATCATACATAGGAAAAACAAATTTTACATCAAGTTTAAGTAATGACATATCATGNTTCTTGCAATGATTGCAAGAGAGCTTCTCTTCCTTCACTATCGTCGAATTCGTTTTCTTCCCATTCCCTTTTCCTTTGCCTTCTTTCTTTGAAGATGATTCCCCTGATACACTAACTCTAGTTTTTCCCATTTCAATATATGTTGCTTGGACATAAACCTCATCAAGATTATTAAGTCCAAACATAAAAACAATATTACGAATATAAGCAGGCAAACATCCTATATACTTCATAAGAGTTTCTTGTTTAGTCAATGGAACATCTAACATCAAAGCCATCTATGAAATTCATCTGTATATTACTGCACCGTTTGTCATTTTCTTAACTTAATACTTTTCAATTCAATTAAATCCTCTTCCTTATATCCCAATGGATAGAACTATTTTCTAAGTGCGGAAATAAAATCGTTCCATGAGGGAAAAATCTTACCAACTTGTTGAGTTCCATGTTGCATTTTACTTTGCCACCAGATGAGAGTCGTGCCTTCAAGATGAAGCGATGCCAATCTAATTTTGGTTTCCTCATCTTTGATTTGTTGCACATTACAATATACCTCCATCTGTCTAACCCAGTTATCAAGTTTCTCAGTATTAACTTCGCCATCATACATAGGAAAAACAAATTTTACATCAAGTTTAAGTAATGGCATATCATGCTTATGTTTATGGGAATGTTTTCTTGAAGAAGTAGTATTGAAACTTGTACTTGAAGAAGAAGAAGAATATGGAGATGAAGAAGGTGAAGGAGGATATTTTGGAGGGTCCTCTCCTTCTTCACTTTTTTCTTGCTTTGAAGATTCGCCTTGAACCGATCTCTTCCGTTTCAAGTAATCATCATACAATACTTTTACCATCTTCGACATGGAAAAGAAAGTTTTTTGAAACTCTCTTTCGCTTTGAGAAAGTCCTTCTTTCGATGCCATCTTCTCACTTTGAGATGTTCTCTTTCTTGATCCAATCTTAGGATCCCCTTCTACAAGCTCTCCTTCACCATGAATTAACTTTTCCCTGGTAATCATGCAAACTCAAACAACCAATTGTCAACCTGCTCTAATACCACTTGATCCGAAAACAATATTTTAAAGACTATGGTTAAGTTTATGCATGAGTTGATTTACCATTTAGAAATTGAAGAGAAGAAGAATATTTAATGAAAGAATTTTGAAGCCATCATAAAGAATGCAAATTATAAAATAAGCACTAAGAGTAGAAAACCATAACCCCAAAGATTGATAATGGAGTTCAGCAAGGTTTCCTATGTCTCTGGGCCTTTGTCTCAATGGGGGAGGATTTCTTATTAATATTTAATTTTTTAAAAATACATCAGAAGTATATAAAATGGATTACAAACTGATCTGGTTGTGTTATTCTTGACCTCAACAATCCAACACAATTGACGGCACTAAAAAAGGCTCATCATAGCTCCTGGAAATGGCCTCCAAAGTTCGCTTCCTCAATGGCTTCCCTACATAAAAATGGCTTAAGCTTCACAAAAACTTCAACATTTTGTTGTTTTGAACCTCCCTTAGCTATCAATAACCTCTACTTTATATATATTTTGAGTTGGGGATCCTATCCCAACTTCCTCCTAAGATATGGCCTCAAATCGGGCTCCAGATCCTCCAATAATGGGCAAAATCCACCAAAATTAGGCTAAAACACATTAAAAAATATTATTATAAAGTCAAAAAACCCACTTTTAACCAAAATGTGGCATGCGCCCCTTTTTGTTGGGCTCCTTGTCACATGGAGGCGCCATGTTTCCGAGCGCTAGTGCTTTCCTCTAGCATTTAGTCCTGGTCATATGCCTTGCTCATATGCTCTTGGTTGCTTGCCCTGGTCTAGCGCCTTGGTCTACAGGCTGGACCTACCGACCAAGATTATCCCTAAATCCACGCCAAACTCAACTTAAATATTTATTTCACCATTTGTATAAACAAGAACTAATGTAGCCTGATTGGTTGGCATGATTTGTGAAGTTGTTTGTGTGCCCATAGGTCACAGGTTCGACTCCGACGAAGTGAAAACACAATTTTTGAAGCAACCCTCATTGGCCTCATATGGGGTGCCATGTGGCACCCTGTGATTGGCCCACATGTCACCCTGTTATTCATCACCATACACACAATTACCTTTCCAATTGGCCTGTACAGTCAGCACTGTACGCCACGCGTCATGCCCACAACCTATCATGTCACTCCAACCTGTCATCCATACTCTACCATGTGTCATCCATACCCTGCCACATGT
>JASDQU010585930.1:14361-25329 GCA_032191745.1 Picea mariana | reverse complement strand
CTTTGTGTTATTGTATTCAGTTTGTTAGTTAGTTCGTTCCACTCATAAATACGGACCAACTTTCATTCAACTCCACAAATTTATAGGAAAAAATAGCCTTGAAGTTGTCCAATTCATGGTCATGCATACCATAGAAGTGAAAAGATGATTTATGGGAATTTATGACTAGACCCGACGCTCTGCAAAATAAATATAGAATGGATTATATTTCCTTCCAATCAGATATCTGAGCTCTGGTCATAATCAATACATCGGCCATGAATAGTTATATAATGAGCTTAATAAGTCTTGATGTCTTAATCCCAAATATTTTTCCTTCTACTTCCGCTTGTTTGAGCATTAAGATGAGTACCTCCATAACCAAAATAAACAGTAAGGGAGATAATGGGAATCCTTGTTGAATCCCTCTCCCACTTTGAAAGAAATAGTTTGTCCCACCATTAACCAAAACTGCAAAGGAGGTTATATTTACACAACCCATAATCCAGTTTTTTAACATAAGACCAAGAACTGTCCTTAATAGAATCATCTAAAAGAAGTCCCAATTTACGCAATCATAAGCCTTCTGAAGATCCAATTTTAAAACAAGGGATTTTCATTTTTTTATTTAATGTTGTGTAAAAATCCTTGAGTAGTTCCTACCACATCCAAGATATTCCTTCCCTTTAAGAAAACCAACTGACTATTCTGTTACAGAAAAAAAATGTTTCCCAGAATTTAACAATGGAGTTACTGGTACCCTTTGTTCTACTGTATTTGATTCATATTGAAAGAAGTGCATCAGACTGTTTCTTTAGCTAAAATATTCCAACTCATATGCATTTGATTTATAGTTGTGGTTACATGTCTGTCGGAATTTTATCATGATCATAGTATAAGAGCGGATCTTTATATATATATACATATATATACGTACTTGCTTATGTAGACATTAGATTCTGGATTTCCTTCTATAATGTCTGCCAATAGTAATTAGACATATGCTTGCCTATATGTGATATAGATATATCGTGGAAATGTATTGGTTCGTATTAGTTTAATTCCACACTAAGTGGCAGATAGTGATCCAAATAAACTTATGACTCTGAGTTTGTATTTACAGAAATATACCTACTCCATATATATATATACTAGTTTCCATTCTGTTCATGCCTAGATTGTTCTATACTAGGAAATTTCAATGTAAAGGAAATTAACCTACAATTACCTCTGTATAGCAAAAATCTAGTTACAGAAAATGATTACTTCCAGAACTTAATCATACCAAATCCATTCGACTGTCATAACAAAATAAAAATAATTTCTAACCTTCGTTCAGAATCTAATCCAATCATAAAGAGACGTTCATAAATTGTTTTATAAGATATTATATCAAAATTTGGGCTTCACACATTCATATATTCGAACAGATTTTGCCCAGGTTATTGTATCCATACTGAATTTAATGGTTTCACTACAACTATGACTAATTCATTCCACAGAGATGGAAAATAATTCAATTCAGGTTTAACAAATACATCACATCAGATATGCAATCATTCAAATAGAGAAGGAAAAGATTACATATTTGAACCCGTTCACAGGAAGACAAAGGGAATAGCCATGTTCCTCCCAATCGTAGAACAAGGTAGCCAAATCACTTGCCTGATTCACCCCCTAGCCTAACCGTGAGTCCATGAGGGAAAACTTGGAATCTCCTCTTCAGCAATGTCTTCCTCTATCTGTAGTCCTCTCCTTGCCTCACACTCAATATTTAGTATTCATAACAACGAGTACATAGTGGTTCCTTTTCCCCCGCATACTAGGCAGTGTCCTGCCTCCTCACATATGCCATTTATCCAAACAATCTTTTTGCCTATGTCTTTTTCCCTCCCTTGGGAATTTTCGTAGCTTTCTAAATCCCTGATTTTTAGGGGCTGCCAATGGCGAAATCCTTGATTTGCCACTTGTAACAATCAGTCCTGAGGTAGTTCCAACATGTTCCCCACTCATGGAGTCATGGTTAGTTGAATTTAACATGGTTGTTCCATTTGTCCTCCTGCAATAATTAAAAAATATTTTGTTTGCATACAAGTGTCATAGTAAAATAGTTAGTTGAGTCAAATCAGGTCTCTGCCCAACAATGATAATAATTAATTACAATTTACCAAATTTGAAATTCAGAATTGCCATAAATGGAAAAAAAAATTCCGAATTCGAATTTACCAAAAATGGAATAATTTTCTAGCAATTTTTGAATTTCAAAAATAATTTATTTTTGGAGATGTCATATCCTTTCACCCTTCAACTAAAACATTGTCCTCAATGTTCATTCCTTTCTTGGAACAGGATTGGATGAGATTTATGTAAATCTCCCTCCAACTCCCAAGTGGCCTCCTCAGGACAAAAGTGCTTCCATTGCACCTTTACCTGAGCGATGGCTCTGTTCCGAAGTGTTATTTCTCTCCGGTCCAGAATGCGTAGGGGTTCCACCTAGAACTTGCCTTCTGGTTCCACCTGCACCAAGTTCCAATCAATCATGTGAGTAGGATCATGAACATAATTTTTCAACAAAGAAACATGAAATAAGTTATGAATTTTTAGATTAGCTGGAAGTGCAAGTTGGTATACTACGGATCTAATTCGAGCTAGTATCTTGAAGGGCCCATAAAACCTGGGTGCCAACTTGGCACAGTTTTTAAGTTTTAGTGAACTCTTTCGAGCTTTGAATTTTAAGTAAACATGATCCCCCACTTGAAACTCCAAGTGTCTTCTTTTCTGTTCTGCACAACTTTTCTGTCTATCCTGTGCTTCTTTCAAGTTCTGTTGTACTTTTCTTACCATGCTTTCCATTTCTTGGAGCATCTCTGGTCCAACCATAAGTCTGTCAACTAGATTGTCTCAGCTAATTGGAGTCGTACACTTTATGTCGTACAGTACCTCCAAGGGGCTTAACTTACTCGAAGTTTGGTACCCATTGTTATATGCAAATTCTACCAGGTGTAGGTAGTCTTCCCACTTGCTTGGTTTTGTTCTTACATACATGCGGAGCATATCCTCCACGATTTGGTTTGTTCTTTCAGTCTGTCCATCCATTTGTGGATGATAACTCATAATGAAATTCAAATTAGTATTTAACCCTGCAAATAATTCTTTCCAAAAAGAAGATGTAAATTTTACGTCTCTATCCGAAATCACCATTTTAGGAATACCATGCAGTCTAAAAATTTCTTTCATAAATATTTCAACGATATTTATAGCTTTAAAAGTAGACTTTATAGGAATAAACTGTGCAGACTTACTAAGTTTATTGATTACAACCATAATAGAGTCATTTTGTTTCTGATTTTTAGGAAAAACTGTAATAAAGTCAAGCGATATTGTCTCCCATTTCCATTATGGTACTGGTAATGGCTGTAATAGGCCGACAGAATGTTGGTGTTTGGCCTTTACCTGCTAACAATCTTGTCACCTAGCCAAGTACTCTGTTGTTTCGCCTTCCATATTAGGCCAATAGAATAATTTCCTAAGTGTTGTTATCGTTTTCTGGTGTGCTGGATGACCAGAATACGGTTTCTTATGCACTTCATCCAAAATTGTTATCTTTAACTTTGTCGAGTCTGGTATGTAAAGTCTATTCTTGAATTGTAAAAGGCCATTTTTATCAATACTCAGATATGGTTTTTCTGAGTTTGCTGTGGTGTTTTGTAATTATGTCACCAACTTACTGTAGTTTTTGTCGTTAATACCTGTCGTCCTTATTCTCTGTTCCAGGTCACTTTCTGCTCTACTAACATTTATCTCAAATAACCCGTGGACTCTTCTACTTAAAGCATTTGCTACCTTGTTTTCCTTACCTTTGATATGTCTTACCTCAAAATCGAATTTGCTCAAGAAGGCTATCCACCTTTCTTGCCTTGCATTAAGATATGGTTGGCTAAACAGATATTTCACACTGCTATTATCCATCAATAATAGAAACTTTTTGCCCATTATGTAGTGCCGCCACATTTTTAAGGTGTGAATTATTGCTACCAATTCTAAGCCATGAGTGAAGTAGTTTCACTCGTGTTCCTTTAATTTTTGGGATTCATAACAAATAACATGTCTGTCTTGAGTTAGGACACCACCTAGACCTTCTTTACTCACATCAACACAGACGGTGAAGTCTTTATCTTGGTCTACTACTTTTAAAATGGGTGTGGTTGTTAATAATTCCTTCAACTTGTTAAAATTGTCTTGACACTTCTGTGACTAGTTAAACTTGGTCCCTTTCTTTTGTAATGATGTGATAGGGTAGGATATTTTGGAAAACCCTTCTATAAATCTGTGATAATATCTGGTGATTCCCATGAATGATCGGATATCCTCTACATCCTTAGGTATCGACCATTCCATGATAGCCTTTATTTTCTCAGGGTCGACTGCAATGCCTTCTACAGAAATTACATGTCCTAGGTATTGTATTTTATTTTGATAAAAATCACACTTATCAAATTTGGCGTACAGTTTGTGTTTCCTCAAAGTTTGCAGAACTATTCTTAAGTTTTATTCATATTCTTCTTATGTTTTAGAATAGACCAGGATATCGTCGATAAATACCGGTACGAACTTGTCTAAGTACTGGATGAAAATACTATTCATTAGACACATAAACATGGCTAGTGTGTTAGTGAGTCTGAAATGTATGACTACGAATTCATAGTGTCCATATCTTGTTCCAAAAGCTGTTTTTCTTATGTCCTGATATTTTATCCTAACTTGATGATAACCGGATCTTAAATCCAACATTGACAAGATCTTGGCCCCACCTACTTGATCGAATAGATCATTTATCCTAGGTAAGGGCTACTTGTTCTTAATAGTCATTTTGTTCAATTGTATATAATCGATACATAGTCTTAGAGTACCGTATTTATTTTTCAAAAAGAGGACTGGTGCTCCCCATGATGAAACACTCGGTTTGATATACTCTTTGTCCAATAACTCCTGCAGTTGTATTTTTAATTATGTCAATTCTGGTAAACTCAATTGGTAAGGTGCTTTCCATATAGGGGTTGAACCAGGTAGAAGGTCTATGGAGAAGTATATTTCCCTTCTAGGAGGTAATTTAGGTATCTCATCAACAAACACGTCTCTGAATTCACGTAGAACAACAAGGTCTTCCAGGTTGGGCTTATCTTCTTCTTCTAACAGATTCGTTATTTGGATGGCATAAACTTGACAACCCTTTCTCATGCATTTCTTGAATTGTATTGTTGTGACTTGTCTAACTGATATTGGTTTTGGTATACATTGGACTGCCCAAGTAGTATCACTTTTGTCTTTATACTTAAGTGAATTTTCATAACAATCTAGTACTGCTTTGTGTTTTTCTAACCATTCCATTCCGATAATCACATCATAAGATCCTAGTGGTTGAATGTTCATATTTGTTCTTATATTTTGACCATCTAAACTGAACTCAAAATCAGAAATAAAGTCAACCACTTTTCTTTTTGTTCATGTTGCTAGTTGTAACAACCATGATTTTGTGTGTTTCACTTTCTTAAGTTTATTTGTCTCTACCACACCATGAGTGATATAATTTAACGTAGCTCCAAGGTCAATTAAAACAGAAATTCGAGTGTTATTGATTTTACCTTCGATTTCCACCACCGAGGATTGGTGGTCAACTTGTCGACCATCTACGATTGCATTTATTCGGTGCAGAATTTTGCCCACATCATCCACCATTGGGGCTTCCTACAAATTATGAATGACATTTTTGTTTGTTGCATTTATACGTGGACAGTTCCTCCTTAGATGAGGTTCTCGACATTCCCAGCACTTCAATGGTTCATGGGGACTGTCCCCAAACTTCTTTGTTCCAAGATTTACTGGTTCACCACTGCCTTGCATACTTGGATAATTGGAGTGAAAGTCTTTTCTAGGAAATATTTTTGATGCATTCCGATAAGGATTTGGCTGGTATCCCTTCTTTTGTTGGTTCATTCGGTCTTGTTTCTTATCCTTCCAAGCTTTGGGAAACTCGGCCCACTGTTTGTACTGGTCATAACAGATTCATGCTTTCCTGAATACTTCACTTAAGGACTTGGGGTTGTCAAACTCAATTCTGTCCCTGTAGAACTATGGTATATAGCTTGGGAACCGATGGATTTTTACCTTTTCCTCTCGGATATAAGGTACGAACCTTAGTAATTCCATGAATTTGTTTATAAGATCCTCCATTGTCATCTGACCAAGTCATAACTCATAAAATTCTTTTGTTTTCCTTTCATAGTAGCTTTAAGATAGGTATTGTTTCTTGAAATATTTCTTGAAGTCAGACCATTCCATCTGTTTCTTTTTTAGGCCCTTAGCCAATTTCAGATCTTGCCACTAGATGCTAGCTTTTCCCTTCAGGATGTAAATGATCATTCTGAATTTCATATTGCTGGAATAGTTGTATATCTGGAAATATTTTTTGATGTCTAATAACCATGCTTCTGCTTCCTCTCAAGTTCTAGATTCTCCATCAAAGGTAATTGTTTTAATTTTCTTAAATTCTCCTTCAAGGTCGTCTACTTGTTTTCTCTTTCTGTCTGTTTTTGTTTTGTCTGCAGCTGAAGGTGTACCTTCAGGCGAACTGTCTCCTTTTTCTGCTTCAGGCCCAGAGTTCTTGGAGGCCCTTTTGCTGACCTATTCTTCATTGTTATCATCCTTTGGGATTTTCTTTGTCACTATACTGCGCAGCAGGACTTCATTTATCTCTTTCTTCTCCTGTTGTTCTTTGTTCAGTTTCTCATTGTCGGCTTTGAATACCTGCATATCAACAATAAGATTCCTCATTGTTTCCAGCACTTCCATAGGTGAGTTTCCTTCACTATTCTGTCTTAGATCTACAAGAGATCTCTGCTACGGATTTCCTTCAATTCTGATTTCTGCATCATCCTGGGCTGCCATAATTAACGAAAAAAAGAAAGGGTTTTTTGTTTGTAACAATAAAGATTTATTAGTTTTACATAAATAGAAATATATGCTAAGCAAATAATGTGGCCCTGTTCAAGGTCCAGTGTTGTAACCTTTTCTCTGATACCATATGTAATGAACCTCATATTTACCATTAAAAAAAAAAAAAATTACATAATTTCTCGGTAGAAGTAGGAAAATCCCTAAGCTATAAAACTCTATTATCAANAAATATGTTATAAAATTCTATTATAAAACTCCTAAGTCCTACCTACCCCGAGATGTTTTGACTATATAATCTTGAGTTATCCGAGTAGGAAGGTTATAAGAGAGAATCCCCCAAGGCTTTAACAATTCCCTTTCTACCTTCATTCCAAAAACCTTTATGCATAGTGATTATGTGTATAATGTGTAGCCTTACGATCCATACTACACTAATATTTTTCACATAAGGTCTCCATGTTCATGCACAAGTCCTCCTGAATAATTTAACCCTAGGGAATTTTATTTGGTTCCCATCAAAAATCCATGGGTCAGGTTTAAAGACCAGTCACTATCATAAACTACTAAGTCCTGGTCATTTAATTATTCATAGACTTGGTACGCTGATTGTAATGAAATCTCTAATCCATATCACCGGTGGAAATTAGACAACAAGGGTCGAACTACTAACTAAGACTAACGTAGGGGGTGTGAAAGTGACATTCCTTAAGTGGGGAAAGGTTCACAGTCACGGTAGTTAAATATCTGTAACCATCATAAATGGCAGTCCTGCTAATCACACTGAATTCGCCTGGCTCTACACCCAAAGTGTCACACCGACCCTGCCATTGTCACATGGCTAACCCATCCTCCTCACTCTCTACATTTATTCTAGGGCGACAAGGCGTCACTTAGGGTTGGAGTAGGTTCACAGTTTGTCATTTCTGAGTTTTTATGAAGAGGCTCTGGGTATCACATTTTTCAGAGGCGAAGTCTGTATGTAATGGTGGTCGCTCCATGGATGTAGTTGATGGCGTGGTCCAAAACCCTGGTAAGTTCTTCCTTAAACATAATACCAAGATAGATCCATTAAGGTGGTGTATTATTCGAAAAACGTTAAGCATTTTGTCATTCTGAATTCACCATCGTGTCTTCTCATTCCTGTTGAGTTCTCCCTTTTGGGAAACTTCTCTGTATTACTTTCAGAGTCACCCTTAATCCTGGGGAAGTGATTTTTTCCTTGAGGTTGTCGATGTTTCTCCTCTGGTTAATCGTTTTGGGAACCCTCTATATTATAACAACATTATGGTTATGGAAGGTAGTTTATCAGAGTCTTTCATTTATCATAGGAAGGGTAAAATTCTTACGGAAAAGTCTCATCGTGAAATGCATAAAGCGTTGTATATATTCCATCTTATTTTTGTTATTCCTATTTTCGTTCTTCTTTAAAGAATTTCAAGGAGGTATGTCGGCCCTGTGAATAGTTCATCGAGAGACTAAGTAGTTTTCTTAAGGGGTAGAAGGTCCTTCCTGTTTGGTAGTGTAATATATTACATTTTTATTTTATTTCCGCTGTAATGGATGAAGCCATCCTTCTATAGATTTTCCAGACCCTCAGTTGGATCCTACATGAATAATTACCCTTTTTGTTTTTTTGGTTTATTTCCTTATGTTCTCTGTGGTGCCTCGAATAGTTTATTGGTAGTCCTACAGCGTATAAAATTTTGAGTTTGTAACGAAACCTTGTCGCCTTGATGGTCGACGACTAGTCTCCACCACTTGAATACCGTAGAGCGATGCTTTTGCTGTTGGTTATAACTATTTGCTGCAGTTTGGTTCATGAATGATTTAAACTTAACTCTTTAAATAAATTCTATATTCTATGTGAAAAGTATGTACTATTGCTTCGGCCTTATCTTATGGAATGTTTGAACAATTTACAAGTTAAGGGTTTCACTATTGGCTATTTACTTGTAAGGAGAACTTATAAGATTTGGTACCATCACTAATGATCGGCCTTGTTGGTGCGAGGACCTATCAGAGATTTACTGCGCCCTCCTCCCTCAGCCTGAACATCTATCCATAAGGGAAGTGATGGGGAAAGGATTTGAGCCCGCACATCATAAGATAAGTGTCTCTCTGGAAAGAAAAATCGTTGGTTTAACATCTATCATCCTATTGCAACCCTTTTTTTTTGTTACTTATTCCTCGAATAAAGGATAATGATTACAGGGTTTTGTTTTTCCTTTGCAGGGATTCCATCTGTGCAAGTCTCATATGCTCACCTCTGCCTTTGGCACAAAAGGTATTCGGGTTCTGAACCCATCATATCTCAGGATAAACTCTACAGGTTCTAGAATCATCCAAAGGAGATCGTGGCTTCAACTAGTTTTGTTATAATTAGTTCTTTCGACTTTGGTAATGTTTTGTTGAAGTAAACCCCCTGGGGTCATGTTTCCATTGTTGGCATAATGTTAGCCTTGTATAAGTATT
The DNA here is from genome assembly GCA_032191745.1 of Picea mariana. Taxonomy (NCBI): domain Eukaryota; kingdom Viridiplantae; phylum Streptophyta; class Pinopsida; order Pinales; family Pinaceae; genus Picea; species Picea mariana. Next base: position 15,924 of record JASDQU010585930.1, on the reverse strand, counting down.
GAATCCATATTTTGATTTTAGATCTGGTCAACTATGTAATAAAATTTTCTTTTTATTTATTGAATGGCGATCCTCGTCGAAATTACTCGGAATGATAATTTGTTTCATAGTGAATCCATCTCTTGATTTCAAACACTAAACTTGTTATTTAGAAAATAAATAAGGAATTTTATGCAACTCGACTATGTTTGTGCCATTTGACTATTCCGTTACAGAAAAAAAATGTTTCCCAGAATTTAACAATGGAGTTACCGGTACCCTTTGTTCTACTGTATTCGATTCATATTGAAATAAGTGCATCGGTCTGTTGCTTTAGCTAAAATATTCCAACTCACATGCATTTGATTTATAGTTGTGGTTACATGTCTATCAGAATTTTATCATGCTCATAGTACAGGAATGGATCTTTAAATATATATATATATATATATATACATACTTGCTTATGTAGACATTAGATTCTGGATTTCCTTCTATAATGTCTGCCAATAGTAATTAGACATATGCTTGCCTATATGTGATATAGATATATCGTGGAAATGCATTGGTTCATATTAGTTTAATTCCACACTAAGTGGTAGATAGCAATCTGAATAAACTTATGAATCTGAGTTTGTATTTACAGAAATATACCTACTCCATATATATATATAGACTAGTTTCCATTCTATTCATGCCTAGATTGTTCTGTACCAGGAAATTTCGATGTAAAGGAAATTACCCTACAGTTACCTCTGTATAGCAGAAATCTAGTTACAAAAAATGATTACTTCCAGAACTTAATCATACCAAATCCATTCAACTGTCATAACAAAATAAAAATAATTTCTAACCTTCGTTCAGAATCTAATCCAATCATAAAGAGTCACTCAGAAATTGATTTATAAGATATTCTATCAACATTTGGGCTTCACACATTCGTATATTCGAACAAATTTCACCCAGGTTATTGTATCCATACAGAATTTAATGGTTGCACTACAACTAGGACTAATTCATTCCACAAAGATGGAAAATAATTCAATTGAGGTTTAACAAATACATCACATTAGATATGTGATCATTCAAACAGACAAGGAAAAGATTACATATTTGAACCTATTCGCAGGAAGACAAAGGGAACAACCACATTCCTCCCAACCGTAGAACAAGGTAGCCAAATCACTTGCCCGATTCACCCCCCAGCCTGACCATGAGTCCATGAGGGAAAACTTTGAATATCCTCTTCAGCAATGTCTCCCTCTATCTGTTGGAAGATTGGTTGTTGTCATTGATGTCAACCCTAGTCATGGGTTTTGGACTGCAAGATTGGTAAAGGTATTTGGACATGAAGGACAATGCACATGCATATACAAAACCCATGAATGGATATTATATATCATGTTGTTTCCGGTGGTATGTGGCACGTCACATGGATCCTCATGGTTGAGGAGAAATGAATTTTTGAAGATGACAAAGTGCATTGAAGAATGAAGTACATGTAGGCCTTGAAGATAATTAAAGAAAAGAATTACAAAATAAGAAAGTGTCAGGTTGGCCCTAATGTTAAAAGGAAGTGACATA
>JASDQU010585929.1:49109-71248 GCA_032191745.1 Picea mariana | reverse complement strand
CAAGTCTTCCATCATTCTTCATTTGATTCCACAGTGCTCCCATATTACGGGTATTATTTTTTAGTTGCTTATTTGTATTTCGGCTAAGATCCTTTTGTCTTTTGATCTAGCTGAGTGTTTTTATTTTATTCAATCGCAGTTGCTTATTTGTATTCTGCCTAAGATCCTTTGTCTGTTGATCTAGTCGAGTATTGTCAGTTTATTCAGTCCCATTCGACCATTTTGTAATCCACAGAGATATCATAATACAAACTTTGCAGTCCTTTGTCGCGTTTATTATTTGTATGATCATTTATATGTTGTAAACATTTGATCCTACACACACATTAGCAATGTTTCCTATACTAGCCAAGTCAGGAACATTACACATGTATGGAACATTCAGGGAAGGTGGATGGTTGACCATCAGATGAGGGTCAATGAATGAAATATGGTCGATCGTTACTATGTTTCCATTGTGAGGGAAACATATCACTCGAAAGAGAGTGGACACAAAAGCTCTCATAACGTAGACATAGTCTTGCTCGAGGAGCAGGTTAAAGTCCAAGGGGTCGTGAACTACCATCACATCGGCGTAGAATATTTTTCCTCCCAAAGTAACCAAAAAATAAGAAAGGATCCCTAAATGTTTATTAACTCTTTTGTCAAAGTTCAACAAATTCTGAGTCACAGGTGCAAGATGTGGGGAACCAAAATCTTGCCAAGCATTTGTGAATAAGACGCTAACAAAAGCACCAATTTCTGTTACAAAATAATTCCCCCACGGACAGGTGAATATTCCCTTGGAGTATAGACCCCTAATACCAAGACAGAAAAACACAAATGGACACTAGCATCCCTTTGAATTTAGTTTAACTAATCAAAAAGAGAGAGAAAGAGAAAAGGTGTGATGCACCTAGTTTCGATGTTTGTCCTCGATGCTTCCTATCCGAGCTTTATCTCCAAACTCCTTAGCGCAAATTGATACCTGCAAGGAAATATACAGCAAAGAGAAACAAAGAACTCCTACTCTACAATATTAGATCAAGTAAATTCATCTACAAAGATTGAAGGAACAGTAGACAAGCACATGCAAGAAAACACAATCTTGAAGGAAATAGGCCAAGTATATAAAAATGAGAAACCAAAGAGGAATAATTAAAAACATGGATGATGATGTTTCACTCCTCCAATCTCTCCTCGTCCATACCCTTGCATGGATCCCAAGATCATAAATTTGATATATTTGTTTGTCCTTTCTTCACCTTGGAATGGCCTCCTTTTATAGGCTTGGGAGGCTCAACCACCATGACTAGATTTTGGGATCAGTTCAGGATATGTCTCCTTTAGGTTAGGATCTGGTCCTAGGATAGTTCCATAGGATATCATTCGATCCAAACCAACCTCATCTCCAAGGGTTGGCCTTCAAAAAGAGGCAGGATTCTCCAAATTTTCCTCTAACCAAAATCAACGCTCCCCTATAGTTAGAGACAGAGAATTGATCTTAGATCATCACTCCCTAAATAAGGTAAAGGGGGCATTGATCTATGGGGTAGCACTTCCCCATCATGGCCAAGGGGGCTCTACCCTTCAAAAATGCCCAAAAAATGGTCGGTTTTTCAAGTAAAAAGTGTGTTCCTAGCCTTGAAATGATGGGTTTCTTCCTCCAATATGACTTAGGGATCATGTAAAATGTTATTTGATGGTTTCAAGGGCTTAAAACACATATAACACATAGAAAATTGCATGTGACACTTAGTAATATGCATACGACACTTGACGACACTTGCGACACTTACCAAGGTGCATACGACACTTGCGACACTTAGGGTGAGATACTTAAGTGTGGAATTTATATGTGTAACAGATTGCCCCATAAAATGTGAGGTCAAAAGAGAAACCGATGGCCAAAACACTTTACAATTCTTCAATGCAAGGGTGTGAAGTTGAAGAACCTAGCAGAGTCTACAAATAATCATCAAACAATATTAATATATGTTCGATTTCTGACGTAGGAATACCTATGCTCGGAATATGAGATGACTCAAAGCATGGTCGTCGACCAATATGCTGTAGATCCATGAAAAATATTGACTAAGGATATGGCCACTAGAGATACAATGTGGATCCATACCTCCATGAAATGAACCGATCGTAGCCACGAAAAATACACAGTGGAGCTATGAGATGATAAAACATAACCACGGACCAATACAATGTGGATCTATATGATACTATATATATCAACATGCTTAAATTATCTCCTTCATATCCTAGGCAAGGCAGATAACAGAGTGAACACTCAACCCATGGTCTTCGTCCCAATCTTGATGTGGTACAAATATAGCCATGTGAATAGATGATCTTATTTCGAACATGGTAGAAACCACTTGATTACCGATCATTGAGGTAAACCATTAACAAATGAGAGGGAAATTATCAATGATGTCAATGACTCCCAAAGTACCCTAGTACATTCCAGTGAATGTGAATAAATGAGTTGATTTCGAACATTCGTGGAATCATCTAATCAAAGGTCAATGATGTAAACCTATTGTCGGAAGCAAGGAGGCCTGCAATTGAGGAATGTAGGTCCCAAGGTAATAATTGTTTTCTAAGTCTAATTCTCAGATGATGCATTGAAGTCGACAGAAAAAGACTCATCGAAGAAGGGCCTTGATGTATGCCCCATCATTGACATGAAACTGACATAGAAAAGTGATGTAATACGATGAATCGAATAAGTATGGACTAACACAGGAAATGGAAACTAGAAATATTGCAAAAGGATGGTTTGAAGTGAAACTTCCCTTGAACATGATGAGGCACGACAACTGACTTGGAAGCATTGATTCAACGAGTAACAAGAATCTAATGTGACAGCAATAAGAGCACTCTTCGACTGGATGAAAAAGTACGACGACACATGGAATTGATATGACTCAGAGACAAGCGGATTACCCAACTGTAAGACGAGACGCAAACAGGTACCATGTTCAAGGGAGAAAATAGTTTCCATAAAGGATTCCAAAAACTTGACCCACTTCTTTCAATTTTTCCCCCACCCAGATAGATGAGTACCTCTTTTTCATTTAACGAGATCGAGGAGGGTAACACATGCTCGATGTAACTCACCTTTGGTAAGTTTCTCTTCCTTTATTTAACGAACTGGAAGAAGTAAGGGTTCATCCCCATATGGGCCCTTCAATGTGTAGTTTAGAGAGTCTAGAGAAGATAGACTCGGTGGTTTTTCATGTTTAGAGAGACTAAAAATAACTTAAAGGCGACTCCAGGGTTGTCCTTTTTCATATTTTTAGTCTTCGAGGTACAAAAAAGAGATAAACAATTACTCGAAAGATGCCCTTTCAAACCTTTTAATGAGTGTGAAAGGAAGCAAGATCACTCGGCAATCTTTTCATGTTTAGAGATTCTAAAAAGAGATTAAAGGAAAGTCCATGGGGTTCCTTTTATGTATAACCTTTACGAGTCCAAAAAAAGTGATAAAAGTATACTATGTTACATTCTCATGTATTTACGAGCACATGAAAGAAAAAAGACTAAGTTCATAGTTGGTTTCATTTTTACACAAGCTTGAAACAAAATTAAACTATGCTTGTAATTTCCCAATGTCATTTCCAAAGATTTTGAGGGATACCCATGGATGGTTGGTACTCTTCCCCCAACTTGAAAAGCTATCAGCTTAACTCCAGAATGATAATGAAAGGCTGGAGACATGTCCCCCCAAGCTTCATTTCATTTGTCAACGCTTATATTTTCATTGATTTTTGTACCAGATGAGAAAAAAAGATCAACTCACAAATGCGGATGAAAGGAAGGTTCAAATACGAGACCTAACGAAAGACTTGACTCAACATCTACGAGTTCTAGCTAAAGACTCGACTCGATATCTACGAGATCTAGTGAAAAAACTCAACTTGATAGGAGAGGTGACTTTTTCATTTTTTAACACGCTTGACACATGAAAAGAACTATGCTCATGGCTCCAGGTTCAATCCTCATATTTTTGTTTCATTTTTTAACGATATTTCCATAGAGAGGAGAAACTATGCTCATAGCTTCTGTTTCATTTTTCAATGATCTTTCCACAGAGAAGAAAAAGTATTCTCTTAGCTTCTATTTCATTTTTTAATGAGCTTGCCACAGAGAAGAAAAACTATGCTCAAGACCTATGTTTCATTTTTTAACGAGCTTGCCACAGAGAAGCAAAACTATGCTCAAGACCTATCTTTCATGTTTTAATGAGCTTTCCATGGAGAAGAAAAACTATGCTCAAAACCTCTCCTTGATCATGGCTTCCAAGAGGACAATGCTCTGGAAAGAACACATGTCAAGGGACAAACGTCAGCCATGGCTTCCAGAAGATCTTCGCTAGATGGAAGAAAAACACTCCGAAAGGAATACATGTCGACAACCTCAATACGGGTAGGGATATCTGGCTCTAATATCCCTATTGAAGAGATGACCATGTAAACTACTTGATCTAAGTTAGGAGAAGGGAGATATTCCCTTTCGTGCAGGGTTGAACGCATGGGGCAGATTGTTACATAATTGACCTGTGACGGGGTGGACATTGCTCGCATGAATGGACCGTTTAGAGAAGGTGAATGGTTGACCATTAGATGAGGGTCAATGAATAAAAATTGGTCGATTGTTACTATGTTTTCATTGAGAGGGAAATATATCACTCGAAAGAGAGTGGACACAAAATCTCTCATAACATAGACATAGTCTCGCTCAAGGAGCAGGTTAAAGTCCAAGGGGTCATGAACTACCATCACATTGAAGTAGACTGTTTTTCCTCCCAAAGTAATCGGAAATTGAGGAAGGATCCCTAAAGGTTGAATAACTCTTATGTCAAAGGTCAACATATTTTGAGTCACAGGCGCAAGTTGCGGGGAACCAAAAGATTTCCAAGCATTTGTGAATAAGATGCTAACAAAAGCACCAATTTCTATTACGGAATAATTCCCCTGCAGAAAGGTGAATCTTCCCTTGGAGTATAGACCCCTGATACCAAGACAGAAAAACAAAAGTGGACACTAACTTCCCTTTGAATTTAGTTTAACTAATCCGAAAGAGAGAGAAGGAGAAAATGTGTGGTGCACCTAGTTTCGAAGTTTTTCCTCTTTGCTTCCAATCCAAGGTTGATCTCCAAAATCCTTAGAGAAACTTGATACCTACAATGAAATAGACAACAAAGAGAAACAAAGTACTCCTACTCTACAATATTAGATCAAACAAATTCATCTACAAAGATCGAAGGAACAGTAGACAAGCACATGCAAGAATACACAAGCTTGAAGGAAATAGGCCAAATATATTAAAATGAGAACCCAAAGAGAATACTTACAAACATGAATGATGATGCAACACTCCTCCAAGATCTCCTCGTCCAGACCCTTTCATGAATCCCAAGATCAGAAATTTGATATATTTGTCTGTCCTTTCTTCACCCTGGAATGGCCTCCTTTTATAGGCTTGGGAGGCTCAACCACCATGAGTAGATTTTGGGATTATTTGAGTATATGTCTCCTTTATGTTAGGATATTATCCTAGGATAGTGCCATAAGATAGCATTTGATCCAAACCAACCTCATCTCCAAGAGCTAGCCTTCAGAAAGAGGCGGGATTGTCCAACTTTTCCTCTAGCCAAAATCAGTGCTCCCCTATAGTTAGAGACAGAGTGTTGATCCTAAATCAACACTCCCTAAATAAGGTAAAGGGGGAGTTTATCTATGGGTTATCATTCCCCCAACATGGCTAGGGAGCGCTACCCTTCAAAAATGCCCAAAAAATGGTCGATTTTTCAAGTAAAAAGTGTGTTCCTGGCCTTGAAATGATGGGTTTCTTCCTCCAATATGACTTAGGGATCATGGAAAATGTTCTTTGATGGTTTCAAGGGGTTAAAACACATATAACATCTATAAAATTGCATGTGACACTTAGTAAGGTGCATACGACACTTGCAACACTTACCAAGGTGCATATGACACTTGCGACACTTAGGGTGAGATACTTAAGTGTGGCATTTTGATGTGTAACATATTGCCCCCTAAAGTGTGAGGTCAGAAGAGAAACGGATGGTCGAAACACTTTACAATTCTTCAATGAAAGGGTGTGGAGTTGGAGAACCTGGCAGAAGTTATAAACAATCATCAAACAATATTAATATATGTTCCATTTTTTAGGCATGCATACCTATGCTCGGAATACGAGATGACTCAAAGAATGGTTGTCAACCAATACAGTGTGGATCCATGAAAAATACTGACTAAGGATATGGCCACTAGAGATACAGTGTGGATCCATACCTCCATGACATGAACTGATCGTAGCCACGAAAAATACACAGTGGAGCTACGAGATGATAAAACATAGCCATGGACCAATACAATGTTGATCTATGTGACAGTATATATATCGGCATGCTCAAATGATCTCCTCCACAGCCTAGGAAAAGAATATAACAGAGTCAATAGTCAACCCAGGGTCTTCACCCCAATCCCGATGTGGTACGAATCTAGCCATGTGAATAAATGATTTGATTTCGAACATGGTAGAAACCACTTGATTATCGATCAATGAGGTAAATTGTTAACAAGTGCAAGGGAAATCACCAATGATGTCAATGACTCCAAAGGTACCCTAGTACATTCTAGTGAATGTGAATAAATGATCTAAGGTCGAACATTCATGGAATCATCCGATCAGAGGTCAATGGTGTAAACCTATTTTTGGAATCGAGGAGGCCTGTCATTAAGGCATGCAGGTCCCAAGGTACTAACTGGTTTCTAAGTCTAATTCCCGGACGATGTGTTGAAGTCCACAGGAAAAGACTCGTCAAAGTAGGGCCTTTATGTATCCCCCATCATCGACATGAAACTGACACAGGAAAGTTATGTAAGATGGTGAATCGAATGAGTATGAACTCACATAGAAAAAGGAAACTGGAAATACTGTAGATGAATGGTTTGAAGTGAAACTTCCCTTGAACATGATGAGGCACGACAACTAACTTGGCAACATTGACTCGACGAGTACCAAGAATGTAATGTGACGGAAATAAGAGCACTCTTAAACTAGACAAAAAAGTATGGCGACACATGGAATTGGTATGACTTAAAGACAAGCAGATTACCCAACTGTAAGACGAGATGCAAACAGGTGCCATGTTCAAGGGGAATAATAGTTGCCATAAAGGATTCCAAAAACTTGACCCACTTCTTTGCATGCTATGAATTTTTGGATCACGAACAACAAGTCTCACCACTTCTCTTTAAGCCATGACTTCAGAATTCCTTGCTTCCAATTTGGCGCCTGCTCTGTCTGGCACAAAAAAATTTACCACACCGCTTACTTCATTTGTTAGTTCTTAAACCACCTTTCTTCAATTTAGGGCAGACCCACGGCCTATGCAATCATTTTCTCTTATACTTTCATGACCCAATCACTAATTCATGCAATTTTACCATCAAAAATTTGCGTGAACACCTTTGTAACAGATTCGGTGTGCCCCATAAATAGTTAGAGAAATGGTATCCACCCTGCATTTTCAAGAAATGGATTTTCTCGCATTGTATTCTGGGTACCTGAAGGTGGCTTCCTCATTATATTGCAGACTCTAGCATGCACAGTTTCATTGGGAACTCTTATTTGGATGATCTACCTACTAGTAATGGATAAAGATGGAAGCTATTTAGGCAGAATTAGTTATGGGATGTAGACTAGAAGCTTACGAAATTGGAAGGAAATATTAGAAGGTTACAAAATTGAATATGGAAGACAATATAGAGGCTCATTTCGAATCATGTTTGTGATTCAAAACGAGCATGAGAGGATTATTATGATAATGAACAGGTTATTATTGGTTGTGTATGCACACGATCTCAATGGTGGTGGAGGGTTCATTTTTAATTATATGGAAGAGAGGCGAAAGGATAGGTGACATGTCAGAATTGTATTGGTAGGGGATTATTACGAGGATAGGATAGAAAAACTTGTTACATAGATTTTAATCAAGAGCTTGTAAGGTAATTTCCATATGACTTACCATGTTTTAGATACCTTAGAAAAAAAGAAAAAAAATCAACTCCTTACCTCAATTTATCTTTGTATATTGTATGCAACCAAATGTTGGACTGGAACGATGCCTGCATAGAGTAGTTTTAACCTGGATGCAAAAGGATTTTGGTGCTAATTGTTGCAAGTATATGATGGCAAGGAGAATGGTCACAAGATCGCTTAGCTGTTATGGGACTTCCTATAGATTTATAAAAATGGTTGGAACATGGATGTTGGAGATGAAATGGAGAAATCCAGTACTAGTTATCTGCAAGACTTACTCTGTTAATCCACCTGGTTGTTTTTTTATACAGGGAGAGCATTGAAGCTTCAATATGATCATAAAAATCCATAAAATTTATCTCTAGAAACTTTGTTTTTCCCTTGTTATTCAAACTCATCAGTGAGGTAAATTTTGCAGATGACCACCAGACTTGTTCTTTTATTTCTAACTTCATGTTGCACATGAATGAAGTACTTAACTATAAAGATGGTATTTTTGTACAATATGAAATGGAAAGGACTGTTGAAGATACTAGTGTTGATATTGAAGGATAACTATAGCAGAAATGTCGATGAATTGTAGATAAGGCTACTGTCTACATGTTGTTGTTTTAGAAATTTTAGGAAAACTAATTGCTGCAACTATTGTTGATATCATAAAAGTAAATAGTCTTAAAGCATATCCCATATTCGTACAACTCAATCTATGTGAAAAAATTTACTTGGAGTCGAACATAGAAAGAGATCATTATATTGTCAGTCAATAATGCTAATCGTTAACCAATGTGAGATGGCCCACCATTATTGTTAATGGGCATCAATGTACAAAAGTGCATTCTATTTGGTGTGAATGGATGTGTTGGAGTCGAACACCTATAGAATACATCAGTCAAGGGACATTAATGTATTCCCTTGTTGATAGTGAGAGAACCTGTAATTAAGGCATGCAAGCCTCAAGGTACTTATAAGCATCTCTAATCTCGATTCCAGATGATGTGCTGGAGTCGATGGGATGAGACTTGTTGGAAGGTGGGCCTTAAGGAATCCCACATTATCTGACACGAGCATAAAACATAATTGATTTGAAAAAACGTAAACATTGAACCAACATTAACTTGCAGAACTTTATTGAGAGTTTTACCTTCAAGTTGCTTTGTTTTCAAGAAAAAATCATGTCCATCCACGCCAGTAAACCAGTCTACACAGCTGGACTTATTTTTCTCTTTACTATTTTATTCATTTATTTACACTATTCTACTTTACTTGAAAAAGAAATCATTTTTTAAAGTGTAGGAATATTTCCAATGCATCCATTCACGCAATAGGATCTTTGTTAGACTCATATCCAAATTTGAAAAGTATACCCTGATGAGTACCAAGATATGAGAGGCCAGTTTCCTTAATGGATATGATGTCAATAAGTGTTGGAGAATGGAGGAATGTCATGGCCTAATGACTGTTTGGAACCAAGTCTCAATGTAGTATTTGTTTCTCTGGTCCTCTTTGATTTTCATGCCATGAAGTTCTTTGGAAGGTTGGTCATCACACTCTAGAATATACAAGGGATCTGGTGATAGGCATGCCAAAAATTCTTCAATCTTTGTCTCTAAGTGTTGATCTTCATCAGTTATGGTCCATTGTTCTTGGATCTCTTCTATATGTTGATAAGGATAACTAGAAGAAACTTCTAAGTTCTCCTCTTGTGATGCATGGATCCTTTGTTCTACTATTGTTTCTTGGATTGCAGATTCATCCTTAGTGACAATTCTAGAGTGTGGGAAAGGATTTGAGATGATCCTTGTAATAGAATTTCCTCCTTTTCTCAACAAGTTCCTAAGCATATTTTGTTCTTCTAGATAACATGGATCTCTTGCTCATAAATGGATTATTAGTATGGGGGTTCTTACATCACCTTAGAAATAAAATGAAATCAATAGAAACGGAAGCACACCACTCAAAGTAAACTTGAGAAATATAAAATACAATCATGCACTTGAAATCCTCATGCTACTAAGACCATGTTGTCACCAAGTTATTTTTTCATACGAGTTAGTTCTTTACAAATGAAACTCGCTTGCATAAAAATAAAACACACGTATTTGAAAAAAAGAAACACACTTGCATGAAAGGAAACAACAAGACTTTGGAGAAACTCACCAAAGTGAATGTGTCTGGATAGAACCCCTTTAGAACTTTTGAAGTAAGGTCATCTTTGTGTCCTATAGGGTTCTCCTCCTCCAAGTTGCACTATAGCTACAAAACAAAAACTTGTGAAAATAACCTACCCATGCTCTAATCCCTTGTAGCACCTCCCCGGCGATAGCGCCAAAAATGTCGAGAAAATTAATTAACCTACTTGTTGATCATTAAATCATCAATACGGGGGCATAATCTTAGAGGTGACAAAATTGTATGTCCAGGGACTAGCACTAGCATGACTATATAATCTATGAAAAAGAACATGAAATTACACTTGAAAATCATAAGAAACTTGTTCATTAGGCAGCAAAACAAGAAAATATCATTTTGGTGTAGGATACAATATTTCACTCAAGAAAGTCTTGAGTGTCATGTAATCTCATTCCCACCTTAAATTCAAACTATTCTTATGATTGCAAAAACAAACCAAGGCATGTAAAGCATTCGGAATCTAATAGATGTGTTAGTTGAGCCAATAGTATCAAGGCTTCTCCAATGGTACCAACCCCAATATTTCATCTACTCAATGGTCAGGTGTTCAAGGGATTCGAAATCGGAATAGGCTATAAGTAAATGAATAAAAGATACAACAAGTAATCTAGCATTTAATTAATTACATCTATCTACAATTTGAAAAGAAAGGAAATTATGCTTAGCTTAATCTAATGCTAAAGAACTAAATTACAACATTGACTAAGTTGAGGGGCCCTCCCTGCTGGATTTGTACTACAAGAGAATTGCAACACTAAATACTAATCATGCTCACATAAATCTGCCTCCAAACATCAGCTCGATTTCTCTCTTATTAATGAAGAAAGTTCAACAATACAAATTTAAAGTATACAATGATCTGACATAACATTTATCATTCTCTAACAACTCCAAACAGTAGCTCTCAATCCCTATTACAGAAGAAAGAGTCCTTTCAGTCTTATGGAGCTCTTATTTATACATTAATGATTAGTGGAACCAAATTCCCAAGTTTAGAATTTTTTAAAACTAATTTTATAATTTCAGGAAACTGGCCATATACAAAATCTAGGCAAACCCAGATTAGAAAATATGGTTTATCTCTCCAAGCATCTCAAATTTTGGAAAATGACTCATGTGGAAACCAATTTGAACCCTTCTGCAGTAAACCAATGTTTTAGTTTTGCAAGAAACCTAATTTTAGCCTATCTTCATTTGCCAAGAAATCGGATCAGAAGTTGACTATATGAAATTGTTTGCTAATTTTGACCATAACTTGGACCAAGTGCTTGGATACTCACACGTGTGACCTGGGCATGACTTGATGCATAGATAACCATATAGAAGCATCCAACTATGTGAAATAAAAAAAATTGCAACATCTATGTATTTGTGACATGGCCCAACCCTTTTCCCTAGCTTGTTAATCAAAATCCCAACTTCCTTCATCAAAGTCACCTAAAAAACATGAATTTTTCTTACATTTGTGGGTTACCTTTGTGCAACACGCGGACATCCACACCTTTCTAGCTTGAAACCTGCGGATGCCCTCAAAAAATGTGAAAAATAAAATAATTCCACATTTTCAGGCAGGGTTTTCGGTTGGGATCGTTTCCCAACATCCCTAATCCTATACCAAACCAAATTCAACCTCCTGAACCTCTCAAGGATGGTATAAATGCACCATTTGGGGTATGGATGAGGAGGAAGAATTAAGGTGGAAGATCAAGCTGACAAAATTTAGCAAGCTTCCCTGTATCCCTTCATTCTTTGAGTAGCATCCCATACCTGGAAACTCATTTTCCAATGTTCCTTCCTTCTCTTTATAACTACAGGGTGTGTTCCTATCCCTGTTGAGTTATCCAATGAAGAGCCTCACCGCTAAGTTGATGCTTGAATGTATTTGGAGGAACCCAGGGCAGTTGACTTCAAACCAGTAACGAAGGTTGAATCAGGTTGTAACTACCTTTCTCACCTTGTTGTTAATAGAAAAGTTATCTTTCCCTCCTATTGCGTGTTTGTTGGTTCATTGTAATGTTATATGTTAATGTCTTTTGTTTATATTTGAATCTATGCACGTGATATATGATATTTGAATGTATAACTACCATGTAGTAGCATATTATTGGTTTTCTATTCCAGGCTAGTTCCGGCAGAGATCAGGAGTGCATCAAGAAGCGAGAGCAGGGATCGACATCAAATGAAGGATTCAAGGTGTGAGGCCTCTCCTTATTTCTTTCTCTATCTCTCTCTTTATAAAAGTAGTTATTCCTTGTATGCATTGATATAGATGAGGGTAGGTTATGTATTCTAAATTTTATCTTCCTTTGTCGTGACTTGACCCAAGGTCACGAAGCAAAAATCCTTTAATCAGAATTGGTGACCATACTCGGGAGTCTCCTAGTTTGGGTCAATTTTTAGGGTGTCTTGTTTTCTCTTGTTGTTTGTGAATTTTTGTGTTTTCCAGATCTCTTTTGTAAAGCTTTATCCTCTTATAAACTTTTGTTAAAGTTTCTAGAAGCCTCCCTTTGAATTGGCTTTTAATTTTTCTAAACTTTCTACCCATCTGCAACTTTCCCTTTTATAGTTCGTGGACATCCACGTTTTTCCAGTGTATGACCCATGGACATCTGTGTTTTTCTAGTGTATGAAACATGGATATACGTGAGTCTTAATATACACAATTGTGGACCTGTGTAAAATTGGGGTTTCTTTAAAAAAAATCTCTTTTTCAGTGTGGAAGGTTTTGGTTGGTTGTTCAGTTTTGGTTGAGCCTCTTGGGTGTCTTTATTGTTGCGTTGTGCTTTCTGAAGTCTTTGAAAACTCGTTAGTAACATAAAGAAAAAGATATTTCTTTTGTTGAAGTCGGTTCTTGCTTATAATGTTTTTGGGTTGATTGAGAGGTGAGTCTTGTTTGCCTAGGTTACATGTTGAGTCTTGTTGAGTTTTCCTTTACTCTTGGTTGATTACTCTCTTTATCTATACCTGCTTCTCCTTGTTTACAAAAGAAAAAGAAAATTTCATTTGTTTTTCATTTCATTTCTTTTATACGAAAAGAAAAAAATATATACTTGTTTTCCCAGTTTCCTCTTTTCATGAACCCTTGCCTGTGATTATTGAAAGAAAAGATTCAGTTAACTAGCATTCAAGTAGTTATCCATTATAGTTTTCTTTAGTAGTGCTAGCCTTTCTTAAAAGAAAAGAACCTCTATTTGCAAATTTTTGCATATTGTTTTTCATTTGACCTTCAAAAAGAATATTTCAGGTTGCATTACGAAGTGTTTCAAATCTTACATACAAAAAAAATCGTTTTGTTTTCATTGTTGAAAATAAAATGGTTTCATTTTAAGCATTGTTGCACACCTTTTTCATTTGAAGAAACCACATATTGCATTGTGTTCTTAAGTGCTTTACTCTTGGATTTGGTCATAAACATCATTCAAGTTTCATCTGTGCCTTTTTTTGAGTAAAAACAACCCCTAAAATGAACGATTAACTAAAATTTTATTAGACATCTTCACTTTTATAGGGTACATAAACAAATTTAGGCTAGGGCCTTGGTGTAGGGTGGAGAGTAAATTTCTCCAAAGCCACAAAAAAAACATAGGATTCTAAGTTAGGGAGAGTCTAAATCCAACCATCATATAAGTATAGTCAGGATCCTCCTCTAACATGAGATCTAAGCATGATCTCACGTAAAGAAGAGCATAAGAGAGACCCATCTGAAGCTTGACTAATCATAGTGGAAAGATCGTATATTGGGGGTTTTGTTAGTATCCATACCTTCGTGATAGGTAGTGCTTTTGAGACTTCGGGCTTAGCTACCTTTCCCATATGTTTGATCCCTATTTTTGACTATACTCCTCGGACGTTGACTATGAATCGGTGACCTTAATGGCCATTCCTAGGGATCTCAGAAGTGACTATGGGGGTTTTCCATGGTAACTGGGGTGGATTTTGCATCACACTTTTTAGTACTACTCGAGGGTGCTCCATGAAGCATGGGTACTTGCACCAGATAAGGCTAGTTAGTGGAGGTCGAGATAATCACTTCTCATTCCTTTGTTCATTGGTCCACGAGACTTAATCAACCTGTGCCTCCGTCGGGAAGGCCTTTACCTTGCCTTGTGATTATTTCGGTCCCAGGACCTAATCCACTTGCGTCAGAATATTAACGAGGTTTTTTTGTGTATGTCGTTTCCATATAGGATTTTTTATAGTGGTGTGCTCAATGATCATAGACTGGCTTAAGTTGGCATGTAACATGGTCCCGTGGAGAATTGACACCTCAAAGTGGTTGACCAACCACCTCATAGATCAAGGAGAATTAAATGCCTTCCTCCTAAAGAAGAATTTAGAAATAATTCTCCTCTACCTCCTTTAAGGCGTCGACTTGATACATTCGACACTTTTGCGCTAACTCGTCAGGCTGAGATCATCAACGTAGACCATCCAGAAGTTTACGCTTTGAAACTAGAGGAAGTAATTGTTGAGGATCTTGGAGCCGGAGACTTCACTCCACGTCTCAATCCTCCATTACTTGGGACTTATCCATTCCCTATAGTACAAGTGCCACCTCCCATATTAGATCTTATTGATAGTATCCCTCTCCACTAGGTCGCTATGGATGACACTACACCAATGTCTGGGTCGGGAGTCCCTGCAACTCCCACCTCGGCAATTATCACTCGAGGGATATTTTCTCCCAGTGTGTCTATTCAAATGATTGATGTCAGTTAATCAAATTTTTTCGCTTCGACCAACAACATTCCTTTGTTGGTCATTGGTCCCACTCAATCTATGAGTGTAGCTACATGTCTATCATCGACAACAAATGTTTTTTCATACAGTATGTCATTGTGGACGTGTTAAACACGTTGGTTGCTTCTCAGTCGACATCCCATGCATCAAGTGTTGGTTCAGGGGGGATTTTAGCTCCTTACTAATCATTTCCTTGGGGTGGATATCACATTCCTCCATTGTCCCCATTCGTCAAGACTGGGGCTTTCCCATCTTCTATCCCTAACCCCGCCTGGTGTTGCGGCACTTCTATGGGTAGCAGATCGCAGTTCGCTAGTATGTCATCCACTTCAGCTATGTTCACATTGTATGGTGGGTTGGAGAGTAACCCTTTCACCTCGTATGTAGTTTCGGTAGGGGGAAACCCCTTCCAAGGTCAATATGTTCCCATGCAAGGACCTTTATCCTCACAATGGACGTCGGTGGGGGGTACCCCTCTCCAAGGCCAGTGGAATCCCATGCAAGAGATGTCGCAAGGGGGAAACCCCTTTCCCAATCATTTCAACCCCATTTTAGGATCCTTTCCTTTGCAGGGGGGTTTGCTAGGGGCAACCTCAATTTTCCTTGCGAGAACCAAATGGGTGGAGGCTTTCCTCCATTTAAATAGAGCCAACAAGGTTTTATCCCCAAGTCATGGTTCTTTCGCAAACTCTTTCTATCAACCTGTTTCCATTTACAATCCAGGGTCCTCTATTCAGGTTGTTAATCAGTCGATGTCACAACCCAGAATACGATTTATGGCAATGCTACATTTTCCAGACCTATCCAGGTTGATGAATGACCCTATTCGTCATGATCCTAGTTGTTCTACGGTCCCAACCAATTTACCTTCGAACATACCCAAATTTGAAGGTAAAAGTGGTGAAGATCCACATGACCACGTGACGACATTCCATTTGTGGTGTTTGTCTAATTCGTTGAATGACGACTCGATCTGCTTGTGTTTGTTCCAGCACACTCTTACTGCAGGTGCCACCAAGTGGTACATAGAACTAGAAAAGGGAAGATATGCATTGTTTAGTGACTTATCCATGGTCTTCCTTAACCACTTCCAACTCCTTGTTTGGTATGATGTCGGTACAGAACTACTAGAAAAATTTGAACAAGACAAGGCTACACACATTTTCGATCACATTCGAGAGTGGAGGATACGGAAGGGGTTGATTAAAGCCACGGTTCCACCAAAATTTCTCTTTGAGTGGTTCTTGAAATCATTACTCTTGTATATTTCGAAGGACGTTGCGACTTGAAGAGTATTTTCGGAAGAGAAAGTAATTTTTAGGACACATCAACTAGAGCTTATTTACTCTCAATATGGCATGATCTATGAGATTATGCCAGATGCACCAAGGTCTACCCTCCGCTTGGAAAAACCAACGTCAACTCCACATGTTGTTGCCATTATGGTTTCTGCTCAAAGTAAAGTTGCAGATCTGGTCACAAACCAGATGCAAAACTTGGCTATTCAACAGCCTATAGTACGTCCGGCCTCCGGCTCAACCACCCCTCCCACCCAGTCATCATATGTACATTTTGTGCACTCGAATACTCAGAAGGGTTCTTAGCGGCCTGGATACAATAAATGAAATGGAAAGAAAGGTGGTGGGGGCAATAATAAAAAATCAGATAAGAATGTTGAGAGGGAAAAATATGAGAAATGGAAGGTGAAGATCCCTTGTAATATTTGTGGGGATGATCACCTTACACAATAGTTCCCACAAATGGAATAATCCCAGCACCTTATGAAGTTGAAACAACAAAAACAACCCGTTGTGTTGAACAATCCTTTCCCACAAGGGTAGAACTTGCAGGGTGGTTGTTTCAACCTCAACCAACAAGGGGGCATGTCAAGCACACCCCAAACAAATGGATACCAAGGAGTTGTGAATATGCTCAGTCATAAAAAGATAGAGACCATCAACTTTTTGACTATAAATCACGATTATAATAATTCGAAGTTGACAGACAAAGGGAAAAATACTTTATAGGATCAGGCACCTCTACACATAGAGAAACCTAAGAAAGAGACAGTACTATGCATACCTACGGGTGTGTATAAATGTACAATGCACAACCCTAATGCGAGAGCCCCCCACCAACTACTCTATCATCGAAGACTTGGCTCAAACACCATGTGCAATGTCTGCTTTGGTAGCACTCCAAAGTTGCCTCGCACAGCGAGCCGTGTTGTTGTTTGCAATAGGAGTTGTAGATACTTCTAGTCAAATCGTGATGAATTTCGATGCCACTGATGTCAAGCCTTGTCTTCCCTATCATGTGGTCTTCCAGATCAATGTCGTTTCTAATAATCGTTTGATCAAGACTACCTTCGTTGATGAACAGGCTTCAATGTGTGTAATATCCTTGTCTTATTGAAAAGTTGTTGGTTCTCCAAAGCTTACCCCTTCACTAAATCTCTTGACGACTTTCAATGGATGATCGTTTCAACCCCACGGTATTATTTCTTCTGGTCCAACCAAGTTAGGAGGAAAATCTGTTTGTGTAGAGGTTGAAGTAGTCGATGCGTTGCTCGACTACAATTTGTTACTTGGGAGGAGTTGGTATTACACCATGACAGTTGTCATCTCAGTGGTGTTTCACATTATATGATTTCCCTATGAGGGAAGAATAGTAACCACCAACTAGGTGGCTTCCAACTTTTTTGAGGCCGCAACAAATCTAGGATCCATAATTCTATGGATCAAAAACTCTCAGATGATAACTGAGAGTATCACTTGAGGGATGTATCCTTCTCTCATGGGATATTTTTATTTTTCCGCACTGATTTTGTATCTTTGGGCCACCCCAATTGACTATCAAGTGTCTACTCCATCGGCTTCTGTTTCGAGAGTTTCTTCATTTAAAACCTCATATATATATATATATGATTCTTGGATGCTACCCTCGGTGTGTGATGTGAGTAAAGACCAAATTTACACTGGGATGGCCAAACCTTTGTCTGCAACTGATTTCTCTTACCAATATATTAGAAAGGCCACCATAGACCCAGATCAAACTCCTTCAATGACAGAGGAGGATTTTTTTTCGGAGCTTATTTGGGCTGAAAATTCTTCAAATTCCTAGGACTGTCTTGCCCTCAGATGAAGCTATCATTGAGGCAATGACTAGAGTTGAAAGGTAGTGGGAGGATATGCATCACAAATCATATTTCCTCTTTGAGATCAGTCGTATGGAAAATGGATAATTTAAGTCAATTGTGAGTAGAAGTGTCGATCGGATGGTGAAACCCTTGACCGAGTATAGTGTCTACGCTAAGGGGAACATGGAAAATATATCGAAAATCATCCAGATTAAAATTTCAAAGAACCCTAACATCCTTGAAAACATCTTCATTGGAGCGGAGTTCTCTCAAGATAATATTTTTTAGTATACAATGCTCTTTAAAGATTTTTGAGATGTGTTTGCTTGGTTGTACGAGGAGATGTCTGGCATAGATCCTTGGATAGTTCAACATAAGATTTGAAATTATGAGAATGTCAAACCAATTCGAAAAACATTGCGACTAGTAAATCCTAGGAAGGAAACAACGATCAAAGCCAAGGTAGAGAAGTTGCTCAAATTCGGCTTCATCTATCTAGTTCCTTTGACATAATGGGTTTCCAGCCTAGTTCTGGTTGATAAGAAGCAAGGCATGATTCGCATATGTATGTATTTTCAGGACTTGAATAAACTTGTCTGAAGGAAAAATTTCCAACGCCATTTATCGATCATATTTTAGACGAGTGCACGGGAAGTGAAATATTTTCATTTATGGATGGTTTTTCGGGTTATAACCAGATTGAGATCTGACCGAAAGACCACCACAAGACAGCTTCCATCTGTCGTTGGGAAATTTCCTCTTATATGAATATTCCTTTTGGCCTCAAAAACGTTGGCACCACGTTTCATTGGGCAATGATATTTTCTTTCCACGATTTGAAGGACATAGTGGAGACGTATTTGGATGATCTTACAGCTCATTCGCAAAAAAGAGCTCAACATCTTTTACACCTCCATCTCATATTCGAAAGGTGTCATCACTATTGAATCCGATTGAATCCACATAAGTGCATTTTTGTGTAACTTTTGGACGTCTAACAAGATTCATCGTTTAAACGAAAGGGATCATGGTTCACCCCTTAAAGGTTGAGGTAATCACTCAGTTTCCTCCCCTACATACAATAAAACAACTTCAAATCCTACAAGGAAAGACGAATTTCCTTTGACGGTTTGTACCTAACTATGCCAATATCATGAAAGTCTTCATGTGTGTTTTGAAAAATGGTATCCCATTATGTTGGGATGAAGCTCCATAGTGCTCTTTCAACACATTAAAGAAGGCTTTGGTTTCGACTCCTTTATTGAGTCCCCCTTACTATACACGATATTTTTTGTTATATTTGGCGGTAGTCGAATCCTCGATTGGCATGGTCCTAGTTCATGAAGATGATGAGCTCCAAGAGCACGTCATATACTACTTGAATCACACTTTGTTGGGTCCCAAGATTAAGTACTCTCATGTCGAGAAACTGGGCTTGGCACCATTTTATGTTGTTTAGCGTCTGTGACATTACATTCTATTGCACAAGACAACCATCATTGTCGTTGTTAATATATTTAAATATGTTTTGTCTCAATGAATTTTCGGCGGGAAGTTCAATGAATGGATTGTTGTGCTTCAAGAATCCGACTTGGATTTTTCCTTGGCGAAATCTGAGAAATATTTGGTCTTTTCCCAGCTAATGTCAAAGTTTCTGGTTGAGATTGAGGAGGGTGAAGTTGTTGACTTGTAACTTGATGAGAAAATCTTCCTCATATCCTCATCTGACCCTTGGTACAAATATATCCTTTTATATCTCCAGACTTTGAATTTTTCCCAGCACTATTCAGGAGAGAAGCGACGACAGATTTGTTATACGACTAAGAACTATCTCATTTTCGCCGACACAATGTATCAACGAGAGGTAGAATTTATCCTCCATCGCTACCTCACTCATGAAGAGGTGGAAGTAGTATTAAATGACTATCATGGTGGAGCATGTGGAGGTCATCTATCAGGGTTGGAAATAGACTAGAATGTTTTGTGCGTCAATTATTTCTAAACTACGATATTTAAGGATTGTATTGAGGTGGTCAAGAAATTCCATGCTTGTCAAGTTTTTACAAATAATATGTACGCCCACCCTGCTCCTACGTTTCTCGTCATTGTCATCGGCCCCTTCACCAAGTGGGAGGTATATTTTATGACATACCACCCAGCTTCATCTAGGGGGCATCATTACATCATAGTGGTCGTAGACTACTTCACTAAGTGGGCTAAAGCCATGTCGACATTTGCGAATGATGATGAAATCGTGGTGCTTTTAATTTTCAATCAGGTTATTGCTAGGTTTGGGGTTCCAATAGATATTGTCACTAACCATGGTAGTCACTTTCAAAACTGCATGATTTCAAAGTTAGCATCAAAACTAGGTTTTAGACAGTAGCACTCGTCTCCCTACTATCCTCGGGCTAACGGTCAGGTTGAAGCCGTTAACAAATCCTTAAAAATGATATTAAGAAGGATGGTCAACTCAACCAGATAGAATTGGTACTTGATGTTATATCTGACACTATGGGCTTACCGAACCTTAGTTAATACTGCAATAGGCTTCTAACCTTTTCAACTTGTCCATGGAGTTGAGGCAGTCTTTCCTATTGAGTGTGAAATCCCTTCGTTCAAAATCATTGTTGAGCTCCTCTCAGATACGACTCAGCTTGAAGAACGTCTCATTTACCTTGAATAACTTGACGAGCAACGACGAGATGTGGAAATGGAAAATGAAGCACATAAGAAAATAGTCAAATCTCAATATGACAAGTATGTTCGTCTTAGGGTGTTCTCTGAACGAGACCTTGTCTTAGTTTATGACAAAGACAAGGATTCCCTGGGGACATGTAAGTTCAACCCCATGTGGTACGGTCCATATATCATGCAAATTATGGTCTTATGAGATATAATATTACGAGGGAAATGTGTTTTCGGAGCCCATAAATAGGCTCTATCTCAAAAAGTACTATGCTTGAGACCCACGGATCGAGTAC
Source organism: Picea mariana (assembly GCA_032191745.1). Taxonomy (NCBI): domain Eukaryota; kingdom Viridiplantae; phylum Streptophyta; class Pinopsida; order Pinales; family Pinaceae; genus Picea; species Picea mariana. Next base: position 50,131 of record JASDQU010585929.1, on the reverse strand, counting down.
TAGCTCTTTTGTAAATAGTGTTTATTTTTGTACATTGCTTTACTTTGAAGTTTCACATCTTTGTGCGTTAGTGATTTTTGTGATTCTACTGTGTGGCATATGTCCAAGGAATCGTCAGTTTATATTGGATACGCAGACGGTGCCAGTCGCCATTCTCATAACTTCGCTTCCACGGCTTGGGTGATATATTTGCCTACTAACTAGATAGTCTTTGTTGGAGTTGTGTGTCTCGGAGCAACTACCAATAATGTTGTCAAATATAGCGTTGTTATCAAGCTTTTATGAGATGCTTTGTTGCACGAAATTCGACCCCTTCAGGTGTTTTTAGATTCTCAATTGATGGTCTCACAGTTGAATGGTCTATATCGGGTCTGTGATTCGATATTGTTGCGTTGTTTCCTTAGGGTACATCTTTAGGAACGATCATTTGAATTCATTACTTATGAGCATGTTCCTACATGAAATAATCTAGTAGTTAATGCCTACGCTAATTATATTTTAGATTGGCATTTTTCTCATTAATCACATAAGCACATGTTTTGCACATGTAAATATTCATCATTTGTAAGCCAAAAAATACAAAAAATAACGCACGGAAAGATAGATACATACATACATATACATATACATATACATATAAAGAGGGCCATAATACAAAATTTGGGCTACTAGCCCCAAATGTATATGAGTCCAAAATATTTCTCTCAACACACTATAGTCTAGGCATGAGGCAGATGAACCCTGTCATACAAAAGTACGATATTCGCTAAACGTCGAAACATACGAACCCATGTCTGAGATACTCCTACTACATGACGATGCATCCATACAGGTAGTTCATCTATAGTGTGTTAGGACCACACTATGCACCTTTTTGCCTACACTTTTTGTCATTATTATACCCTTCATCACTAGTATTTAGACTCACAATATCACCTCACCTGATCATTCCAAGGTATACAACGTCCTTTCTCATTATTATATGCTTAATCTGTTTTGCATAATACTTTACATTACTTTTG
>JASDQU010585929.1:33304-49009 GCA_032191745.1 Picea mariana | reverse complement strand
TAGTATGGATTTAGGAGACTTTTCTTATATTTTAGTATAATCTCCCCCGGTTGGTTATTCTTCCAACCATATGGATTGTTTGTTGATGCCTCTTGTGTCACAAATGTATCCCAATTTATAATCCATGTTGCCTAAGTCACATAATTTGTCATGCTTTTGTTCAAGGGAAGTTTCAACCTCATTCGACCATTATATAGTTATTCTTTGACCCTGCATGTCAGCCTTCCTGAGTTAGTCCAGTCCATCTCATCATCACAAGTATATTTGTCCTTTACTTGTGATAGTATAGAAGGTCCCCATTGACTTTTTATTGGTGGGTTTTCTCTCATTGAATCCGAGACATTTCTCTTAGAGTATGACCTAGAGTTTCACCTTAGGCCTATTTCCATCATTTATAGGTAAACTTGTGCTCAGGATATGACAAACCATCATTGTTCATTGACTGAGCAGTTTCCCTTGTGTTCGACGTCAACAACAATCATCACACATAGGGATTATTGTGGTACCTTGGTTTCCATTTGACCCCATTGGTGGATTCCTTATCTTTGTCAGTAGTATCCATTATTGGATACTATTTAGAGTCTTTGTCGTGCACTATGTCATCTAGTGCATGCCAGATTCGTACCTTTGTGTCATCCTTACAATTTTTTCATTCGAGTCCTTCAAAATCTTTGGCCTTCTACTACCCCTCGTGCTAGATGATGGAGGATGTCTCAATGCCTTCCTTCCAGCAGATCTCTTCCTATCAACTTCAACACATCTTGCTCTAGGATAGGGATCTAGATTCATATTTGGTTCCTTGGGGCTTGCAGTCATCAATGGCAAGTTCCCTCACTATTGACAGTGGGAATACATCAATGTCCCCTGCTCGATAGATTCTAGCAAGTGTTCGACATCAACTCATTTATTCACAATTGTTAGATTGTACCATGGTACCTTGACACCCATTATCATCATCGGTGGGTTGTCTCGCGTTTGTTAATGGTATACATCAATGATCAGTAATCAAATGGTGTCTCACTGTATTCAACCCCAACACATCTATTCACATAGTGTAGAATCATACCATGACGGATCGTTTTGAAGACTTTGGGAGAAGTACGAGAATCACATATTTTGTGCTCCTACTCAACATATTGTACCACTCCACAAACATTGGTACCATTTTGTTCACTCTATTGGTCCCATATATCCTCTAGTATTAATTTAGAGACATATCTCCATTGTGTATCTCTTCGTGGCTATGTTCTACGTTCACATGGATCCACTCTGTATTCCTCATGGCCATGTTTGCTACTTTATATATATCACATGGATCCACTATGTATTGTATGTGGCCATGTTCATTAGTCATACTTTCATATATGCCATTGTTGGGCGCAAGCCCATTTTGGAATAAAGAATAATTTTGGAGAATAAAGCACAAGACAACTAGTATGAAAAGAAGGACATGCAAGGCAAACGTGCATGAAAAGGAGGAAAGCATGTGAGGCACTCATGCAAGAAGACATAACCATGTTAGGGTTAGGGTTTTGGTAAGAATATGTAATGGCTAGTAAGCCAATAACATGTATAAATAGGTACCTAGGAGGTCTAGGTAGGGGGTCTGTTGTTCTGAGGTTCGGAGTTGGATACCATGTTGTTTGTCATTGTTATCATATTGTTACTCCGATCTATTTTTGTAAGTTGTTTATATGAGAAGAGGGACGAAGGTAGATCTTGAGGGTTAGATCGTAGGCTAAGGATCCTGGTGCGATCTAGTCCGCCTCATTGTAAGATCTCAACCTGTTTTGATGAATATTTGTAAGGTGTGAGACGTTGTAGTGTTGGAACCAAAATAATAAAAGAGCAAAATAGCCAAATCTTTGTGGACCTAGCCCAGGAGGGGTGAACCATGATAGAACCTGCGTTATGTGACTGAATGTTATGTATCTTCTTTGTTGTTGATGATTAGTTGTTAGATAAATGAACAAATGAATTAGTTAGATCTAATGTTTTACATGCATGAGTAAGAATGGTCATATGATAAATCTAGATGTATGAGCTAGTAAATGAATATAGATCACAGAGGGTGCAATCACAGATCCCCACCCATTCCCTGGTTGCAAGCATCTGAGCATTGCATCCACCCATAGAACTATCTTGGGTGAGACTGCGCAGTGCACCCTGTGTAATGCCCTGCCTTCTGGTTTACCAGGGACGGCGGTAGTTTTAGAGGGATTTTGTTGGAAGCTTATTCAAATCTGAACCTGGGTCAACTTATGAAATTAAAGTAAGATCATAGTAGATAAAGTAAAAAACCAACAAATGGTTATGTTCTCGGTTGGAACAGAATGGGATTGAGTGAATGAGATATGTTAAAGAAGCGTAAAAAGAATGTAAGATCTGGTGACAAAACGTTAAAAGAATTAGAATATAAAAGGGGATGTTGAGACAGTGGAACCCAATGAAGGCAGAGATTGAGAGTTGGTTGAAAACAAAGGAGCTGGAATTTGTGCAAAAAGATAACATAAACCTGAATTTAACACCATGCAAATATTTGGACAAGTATGTATTCAACGACTTGCATGAAGTATTTTTCTATGATTTCCCGCATGTGTTGCAGGAGTGGATATTGAGGTTGAAAGACAACCACCCTACAAATTGGATCAGACAGCTAGAATGGAATCATGTGGAGATCGCGTAGTTACAACAAGGTGACAATAAGTTTACACGTGCAGTAGATTTCTAGTTAGACAGCATTGTTGCAGGACTTATCACATATTTTGCAGTAGATATTGTGAAGTCGTACAGGACAGCAGAGAAAGAGTTCCTGAAGGGACCTCGAGGTAGGTATATCAGATCGATGTATACTTCCATTAATATGTTACTGTATAACAAAGGTGTAATGACAATGGCCTTGGACAACTAAACTTCCCTGTGTGCATGGGGGAAGGGGGGAAGCACTGACAAGAGACGGATAAATGGAGGAAGAGATTGATAAAGGAAAGAAGGAGGATGCCTTGGATCCAATCATGATGGAGGAAGACCGGATCAATCAAATCATTACAACAGCTGGAAGAACATGCAGTGGAGTACCCTACTAATATAAGATGAACAATAAGAAGAGAGCCATAGTCGCGAGGGAAGGCTTGGCAAGTGATGAAGAAGAGGTAGAGGATCTTTGGGCTATGGAGCAGATTGATGAAATCCTATTCGCAACATATGAAAGGAAGACAAGAGGTCCAAGAGTAGTAATTGGAGGCAGAACTCTTATCCATATCAGTGTCAGTGTGGAATCCATAAACCCATGTGTGACTAATACACCAAAAAGAACACCACTGTTTAGACAACCGAATTTTAGTGGAAGAAACGCAACAGGAAGTACATCTACACAAGGAGAAACAAATGTGGGAGCCATTTTAGGAAGTATTAGTCAAGGATCTACACTACGTGAAGGTAGTGGTTCAACATTCAGGATGGCAAGACATGATCCCACCATCAAGTTACCAAAATTCAAGGGAGAGGCGTCGGAGGACCCTAAGAAGAACTTGTTCATCTGCGAAAAGATATGGAAAGTAAATCAAATCACAGATGAGGACACTAAAATTGTGCAGTTATCCATCACACTAAGATACCGCACACTAGATTGGTACATGACCTTAGCTGCAAACAGTCCAGCAGGAACAACCAGAATGATTATGGATATCAATAAGCTGTTGATAAATGAATTCCAGAAACCTAGCTCAGAAGATTAGTACATGAATGAGATGATAGAGATTAGACACCAACCAAGAGAATCTGACTGGGATATAGACCAGAGATTCAAACGATTGAAGGGAAATTTGAAGTATTTCATGACAGATATGTAGCATAGGCATTTGTTTGTCAATTCATTGCTACCACATTTGAAATACCCCTTGAGACATCAAAATTTCTAGAACCAGGCAGAGGCTCCATAGGCATCCCTACAATTGGAAGAGAACGAATATCAAAAGACAGATCCAGCAATAAATGATCTTGAGGAAGACATGAAGAAACTAACATTTCAATTAAACCAGAGCATGAGTAAGGACAAAAGAGAAGTTGTTTGGTGTACCACATGTAGAATAGAAGGACACCACAAGAAAGAATGCCCAACATTCACACAATACATGGAAACAGGACTGTCAAACCCTTTTCCATCAAGAGGACTATGGTGTGATATCTTTAAGACACAGGGGCATGATCCATATCATTGTCCAATGATGCAAAAATACCAGACAGTGCCTAAGAGTTCATATTGCAACTTTTGCAAGTCAGTAGGCCATGATGAAAAAAAATGCAGAACAATGGAGCTAATCAGGGAAAGAACATTAGACACCTATAGGGTGCAAACATAGATGATGACAGGGAAATCTCCACCAATTTTTAACAAAGTACCAGCCCCATATAACATTGTGCAACCATAGTACAATACCGCGCAGCCACAGTATAATCCCACACAATATAACTAGGCACCCCAATACAACGCACTGTGAGGAGATCGAGCTAGCTACAGAGGTGGAGGATGAGGTAGAGGAGGATTTGGAAGAGGCAAAGGACCAATGGTAGTCCATAACTATAAACAACTAGGGAATTATACAAGAGAATGTCCACTTCCATCTGCGACATGTATGTATTGTCGCGCATTCGACCATGACACAAAAGATTGTCCGATACTATTGGGAAAGATCCNAGAAATCAAAACAATCAGAATGTTCAGTGTATTTTTTCAAAAGCGAGGGATGATGGAATAAATATCAACATAGTTACGCACGGAGGAGCTAAGACAGGAAATGACGTAGTAAGACAAGATCCAGCACAACACCAATGGGTGAAGAAGATCGTTGAACCATAGAAGCAGTTTGATGCGCAGAACGAAAAGGAGATATTCAAGCAAGCCAGACAAGATTCTTGAAGCTAGACATTGCATCTACATCAACTTCACAACATACTCAGGACATACCAATGCACGAGATGCCTTCATCGTTGGATTATACTAATGAAGCACAGCCCATAGGACAAGTAAGTACCACAAAGACTTTTCTATAATCCTATGTTAAGCAACTAAATGATCCATCATCTGTTAAAGTGTTACAAACTATGTTAGAAATATGTAGCACATATGTAGAGGGAAAGCTAGAACAGAAAACAGTTAATCATTTGCATACAAGGAGAAGGACAAGCAAAGAATTCAGACTGAATGCCAACATTGGAGATTTCAACATGGGGGATATTATACTGGATTTAGGCTCCGAAGTGAATGTACTACCCAAGAAGACATGGAAATGTATGGGAGAGCCCACACTAGGATATTCACCTGTTCAACTGAAACTAGCAAATAAACACAAGGGTCTGCCAATTAGGAGGCTAAAGGGTGTGACAGTAGATCTTGACGGACTGCGCACTAAATTCGATTTTGAAGTAATAGAAATAGTGGATGGCACAACACCTTATCCCACATTGCTTGGCTTGGATTGGGCATTTGATAATCAGGCCATAATCAATTTTAAGATGAGGAAAATGACATTCGAGTCAGGAGAGTACAGAGTCATTGCGCCATTAGATCCGTCAAAAGGAGAAAGGTTTGTCGAACCCACTTGTTTAGACCTGGATAAAATTAACCATTTATATAGAACCACCACGCGAGAAGAAGATTATGTGAATCCAACTATAGATGGGGTACTCATTTGGAGAAGTATCACTTCATTGGCGTCAGACTCAGATACAGGGTTGGAGAATTGGTAGCAGAGATTACATGAAGTCTCCACAAGAAGGTGCACAAGAATAGACCACGCAATAATATGGGTAGGTACAGAAATAAGAGAACCTCCGAGATTTCATGGGGTGAATGATTTAAAATAATTCTTAACAAGATACAAAGAGGAAGTTTTTGAAAATCATGGGCTCTTAGCTCTGGATATAGCACTCAAGGAAACACCTGCAAGATGGTGGGGTGCGCATAAAGAGACAATCAAGGACTGGTACCAATGTAAGCGATCACTGTGCATTAGATTTGGCATAGAACAGGGAAGCAACCAACTGCAAAGATATGATGGACATGGGACACAAACAAAACACTTGGAGAAGTTCAAAACACTATCGAGAATGACACCATCAGAGGAATGGCCTCTTCACTTTATTCACATATTGGAAGGAATTCCATCAAACTGGTATGTAGACCAGGAATTGCACAGAGGCACTATAGAATGGACAGTCTTATAGAAGAATTTTACAGTCACTTTCTCATTTGAACATGAGAACCCCAACATACATTCAGCACTCAAACAGATCGAAGGGGTAATATTCATTCAAGAAGCAGAGGTTGGACTTATAACAGAGTACCAATAGTAGAACAGACAGACAGTGAAAGAACTATTGTCATGCTACCATGTGGATGAAGAAGCACCAGATGAAGATGACCTGTGCAACATTCAGATTGCAGAATTTGAAGGTGAAAGGGAGGTGGAAGTTCCATCACTTGAATCAAAATTACTTACTGTGCCAATCAAGGTGAAGAAAGTAAATATTGGGACAAATGATAATCCCAAAATGGCCAATATTGGGGATTACCAGGATGAACAAACAGTAGAAAGAATAACAGAGTTGTTGTGCAAGTATAGTGCCCTGTTCCCAACGACCTTTACAGAGATGAAAGACATAGCAGGAGAGCTAGGAGAGATGAAGATACCTCTCAAACCCGAGGCTAGATCAGTCAGACAACGACCATATAGACTTAAACCAATATACAAGAAAAAAGTAAAAGCAGAAATTGACAGAATGTTGGAGGCTGGAATCATTGAACCAGTGGAGGAATTTGAATGGGTAAGCCCTATGGTAGTCCAGAAAAAGAAGCAGAGAGGGATAAGGATCTATGTAGATCTCAGGAAATTGAATGATGCTTGCCTACATGACCATTTTTCTACCCCTTTCAAAGATGAATTATTAAAGAATGTAGGAGGCCAAGAAGCATACTCATCCACATATGGATTCTCAGGCTACCACCAGATCAAGATAGCCCCAAAAGATAGGTACAAGACCACTTTTTCCACATAATGGGGATCCTACCAGTACACATTCATGCCTTTTGGACTGAAGAATGCACCAACAATATTCTCAAGAGTATTCATAGTTTCATTCAAAGAATTTATCCATCAGTTTTTAGAAGTATATCTGGATGATTGAACAGTATACAGTCTATTGAAAGACCATGTAGAGGTGTTAAGGCTAATGTTGGAAAGATGCAGGCAATGTCAGATATCCTTGAACATTAAGAAATGCATATTTGGGACACCTTTTGGGATACTATTGGGCCATATAGTGTGCAAACAAGGTTTGCTAGTAGATCCTTACAAGATTGCAGTGATTCTCAATTTACCACCAACAAAATCAGTACATCAGTTGAGAGAAACATTGGGACACACAAGTTACTACAGGAAATTCATAAAAGGGTATGCACAGATCACTATATCGATGGAGAAACTATTGAGGAAAGATAGTAAATTTTAGTGGAATGAGGACTAGCAGTAAGGATTGGACACTCAAAAAGAGAAAATGGTAACAACACCAATACTAGTATTCCCAGTTTGGGAAAAGACATTTCATGTCCATTTAGATGCATCAGCGATAGAACTTGGAGCTATTCTGGTATAGCTAGGAACGGAAGAGTTAGACCATCCTATAGCATTTGCAAGCATAAAATTGTCTGAGTCAAAGAAGAACTACAATATTACATAAATAGAAGGCTTAGAAATGGTATATGCACTACAGAAGTTCAGACACTTTATACTTGGGAAACACTTTAAAATGTTCACAGATCATTCTACCCTCAAATACCTAGTCAATAAGCCAGTGTTGGGGGGGATAATTTGTAGATGGTTACTGTTGTTTCATGAATTTGACTTTGAAGTGATAGTCAAACCAGGGAAGTTGAATGCAGGACTTGATCACTTGTCAAGGATCACTAATGGAGAAGAACCTATGAATTTAGAGGACAACTTCCCTGATGCATAGTTATTTTTAGTCCAAGTACCTTATGAATATTTTGTTGACATCATTCAATACTTGAGTACAAGGACCGCGCCAAAAGAATTCAACACTATGCAGAAGAAAATTTTGGTAGTCAGAGCTGCAGACTATCAATTGATTGCAGGACACTTATACAAGATGGGCACAGACAGCATTTTGAGAAGATGTGTACTAGAACATGAGAGGCCTAGGACTCTAGCAGAGGCCCATGAGGGAATAGTTGGAGGACATTCTGCAGGAAAATCTACCACGCAGAAGGTATTGTGTGCAAGATTATGGTGGCCGACCAACCATAGAGATACAAAGGACTACTTCCATAGATGTGATGTATGCCAGAGGGCTGGAAAACCTATTAAACGGGATGAGATGCCCCTAAGACCACAAGTAACCTTGCAAGTATTCAAAAAATGGGCAATATATTTTGTGGGACCAATTAATCCACCAACAAAGAGGTTAGGAGCAAGGTATATCATTACTGTGACAGAGTACTTAGCAAGATGGCAGAAGCAACACCAATAAAATATTGCAATGCAGAGACAGCAACACACTTCTTGTTTGAGCAAGTGATCACTAGATTTGGATGCCCAAGGATTTTGATGAGTGACCAAGGAACTCACTTCATCAATAGTATTGTCAAGGCTATGACTGAGGAGTTTGAAGTCTATCATCAAAAGAGTACACCATATCACCCTCAAGTAAATGTAACGATGGAAGCCTTTAATAAGATCCTAGAGAATGCACTGACAAAAATCTGCAATGACAACAGGGACAATTGGGACTTGAAGATACCAGCGGTATTATGGGCATACAAGACTACATGCAAAAAGTTGACAGGGCACACACCATTCAAGTTGGTGTATGGACAAGAAGCAGTGGTGCCATTATAATTTTTGGTACCTAGTCTGCATGTAGCAACAGTCACCAACATGATAGAACGAGGTGCAGTACAAGAAAGGCTAAGTCAGCTGATGGTGATGGAAGAAGATAGTATTCTAGCAGGCTTTCACCAAGAAGTACAAAAAGCAAGGGACAAAGCTTGGCATGACAGACATATTAAAAGGAAAAGTTTCAAGGAGGGAGACATAGTCTTGGTGTATGACAGTAAATTTCTTCAGCACCCAGGAAAATTCAAAATGCATTGGTTGGGACCATGTGAAGTGAAGATTGTCACAGATGGGGGAGTTGTACAGTTGAAAGATTTAGGAGGTACAGAACTTAGAGGAATGGTCAATGGGAGTCGACTGAAATTGTATAGGGACAGTCAACCTCCTAGTACTTAGGAAGTTACCGCACATTAAAGAGATATGTATATAGTGTGAAAAAAATATATATTGCGCCAGACATCAGAAGACTATGTGCAACAACATGGGGGTTACCATCAAAAAAAAAATATTGTGCCAGACATTAGAAGATTGAGCGCATCAACATGGGGATCCACAATGTACTTGATTTGGTGGCCATGCTTACACCACTCCTGAGCATGGGTATGCCTGACTTGGGAAGATAAAACTCTTACTTGATATTGGCTGACGGTTTCTATTTTTGGACTAGTTGTCTCTGGAACCTTCAAGGATTACTTCATTGCATCCTCGCCTCTCAGAGTTATATTGTATTTTGGACATCACTTTCCCTTCTGACCTCACACATTAGGGGGCATTTTTTATAGCACAAATTGCCAAATCTATGCATTTTCGACATGGCCAAAACCTTTTCTCTAGCTTGCTAATCAAAACCCAACTTCCCTCATCAAAGTCACCTAAAAAACATGAATTTTGCTTATATCTATGAGTTTCCTTTATGCAACACGCAAACATCCACACCTTGCTAGCTTGCAACCTGTGAATTCCCTCAAAAAATGTGAAAAACAAAATAATTCCACATTTTTGGGTGGGGGTCTTGGTTGGGCTCGTTTCCCAACCTCCCTGAGCCATTAGAAAACAGATTTCAACCTCCCAAACCTATCAAGGATGGTATAAATTCACCATTGGGGGCATGGATGAGGAGGAAGAATAAAGATGCAAGATCATGCTGACAAAATTTAGCAAGCTTCCCTATATCCCTTCATTCTCTGAGTAGCATCCCATACCTGAAAACTCCTTTTCCAGTGTTCCTTCCTTCTCTTTATAACTACAAGGTGTGTTCCTATCTTTGTTGAGTTATCCAAGGAAGATCCTCACTGTTATGTTGATGCTTGAGGTTGGGAAATGATCCCAACTAAAAACCCCACCCAAAATGTGGAATTATTTTATTTTTCACATTTTTTTAGGGCATTTGTGGGTTGCAAGCTAGAAAGACATGAATGTCTACATGTTTCACAAAGGAAACCTGTGAATATAAGCAAAAGTTATGTTTTTTAGGTGACTTTGATGAGGGAAGTTGGGATTTTGATTAGCAAGCTAGGGAAAAGGGTTGGGCCATGTCACAAATGCATAGATGTGGCAATTTGTGCTATAACACTATGATATCCATGTGCCCATTCCTCCATTGGACATGTGGAAGTATGATGAACAATGATGTTGTTGTAGGAACTCTATGTGTGTTGCAAGATCTGGACTTGGAGGAAAAATTCATTAGTAATGAGCCAATAAACAATCTATCTAAGCTACCAAAACAATGGAAAGAGTCATATATTAATGACAAATTTACCTTATTTGTTCACAGTAACATGTTCATCAAAACCCTTCATTATTAGGTTGATGTGAGAGATAACTAGGCATAAATCAATTAAAAGAGGGTTTTACTAGTGGTAAAAGACTGTTAATTTAGAGGTCCGACAGAAACCTCCTAGTAGCAACCCTTTTCCCGAGCGTGACCCACTTACTAGGTCTACATGTCAACCACCAAGGTGAAATGAGGCAAAAGGCATAATTTCCAAGATAACTCTCTCAAAATTAAAAAAGGATCCTTTGCAACATGTTCAAATGCTTCAATTATTAAAATGACACTTACCACAAGACCAGACTTGTTACCTCAAGAAGCAAGACCTATTATCCTATGTGGGCCAAGCTAGTGTGGTGGACATTATTGTTGTTTATCAATGGTGATGTGTGAAAATATGAGGGGCTATGTTTGCTCATTTGGCTCTCAGCACTTCATGTCTACAACCTGCGGGCCTCAATACATCATCTCCTTAGTTACCCCTATAAATGGGGGGTAACACTTATGAAATTAAAGCCATAATGCACGAAGTTGATTCTACTGGTGTGAAGATAGACATTGCTCTAATAGCCTTCATCAAGGCCCTCTACTCAACATACTTTCACTATATTGAATCACTTCAAGCTAGTGGACAACTGAAGTCCCTTGATTTTGACTCTTTTGTGGAGAAAATTGTAGAACATGAGAAGAATTTTGGGAAGAAGACAACTCATCCCACTGGAGAGATTGTGTTCCTAACTCAAAAAGGGAAGAATCAATTACACGATTATTCTAGAGAAGAAGGTAGCATGATCATAGGCTGGGGTGACCTTGCTACCAATCTTTACTTGGTTCTATGCCACTCCATTAAAGGTCAAATTTAAGATCGTTTTTATTGAACTTGACTACATTAGGTGAAGTTGAAGTGATTAAGAAGGATTGAATCCAAATTGAATAAAACTTGGTGAAGAAGCTTATTAAATCTCATAGGTCATTATGTAATGCATCCAATAAACATAGCTGTGGAAATAAAGAAGCATAAGAAACATTAGATAAGCACATAAGAGGAAGAGATCACCGAGTTGTTAATGGAGTTCATCCAAGGTGGGCTACATCTCCAAGCTCCACTCAACAACATAGTTGCTTCATTCTATTCGTTAAAGATACTCTCTTTTACATGTAAAAGGGGTTGCAATCTCACTTCTAGTGGTAGTATCGAAGAGATGCTCTTATGTGTAAAGAGTTGATTCTCACAACATGTGGAAAAGTCTCTCCTACAAGGAGGCAATCTCTGTGGACAATCCAAGGGGAAACATTCTCACAAGTTGTGGCATAATAAGGACTCTTTTACAATGGGTAACGATGATCCTCTTTGAATCTGTTGATCAGATTCGAGTGTAATCATCTTCATTACATTTGTCTCGCAATTCCAAGACTTTCAACTGTAAGGTTGGCCACTTTCTGACGAAGTGCCAAAATAGCCTCGCCGGCACTACACCGCCTCGATTTGCATGCAAAGGCTAATATGATGAGTTTCCTACAAATGATCAGGTCTTGTTGCCTTGTTGTAGCACTCAATGCTCACAAAAATCTGTAGCATGCACACATCTTTTGCAAAATTTCATAAAGAAATAAAGCCACAAAAACATAACGCTTGCATTTGGATTTCATGCCATAAGCCTCATGATTGGTTTCTCGAATGCAAAAATGGACATCTCCCCTGTGATATTGGCATGAAATTTTGTAAGAATGATTGTCTCTGCATCAAATTCTAACAATGCTCATCTCAAGCATTGCTCTTCACCTCGTAAAGCATGTCATCAACCTGCATTAATGCTCCTGTACCTGCATAACAATTTATGCCCATACAAAACTTGGGCATCGACCCCGAACTCTGGCATAAGTTTGAGTATAAAATGATTTATGTGGGTTCACTTACAAGGTTCAACCCACGGGTTCATTGGCATATGGTTCTAAAGTTACGTGTTAGGTTGGGGAGGTCCCAGGGTCAAGCCTGCGGGCCACCCCTTTTGGCACACGTTCCAACTTACTTTTAAATATGGTGAAACCACCTTTTATAAATAGCCAACAAATTATTCACCCAGAAGCTTCCTTCTAACCTTAGTCTGACACCAACCATTGATGTTGATGGGTGCACAGCCATACGACTGTCGACCCCCCTTGTTTATTGTTATTGTCGTCGGATATGACAGGTCGCCAGATCTTATGGTATTTGTCGAATATGGGGGGAATTTGACCGAAATATGGGTTGTTGACTGGACCAGTCCCTGAGTCCAACCAACAACCATTTATATATTTTTTTGAATTTTTCATTGCCCATCCCTTAATGGGCATTTACGGGGCTGCCACGTGACACCCTGTGATTGGGCCACGTGGTGCCCTGTGATAGGTTTCCCTTTCTAGAGTCACATGTTGACTAGTCTGCCACCTATTCCTAGTCATCTTCCATGTGGCACCCGGTCATCTGCCAGTTGTCATGTTGTCATGTTTCCACATGGGGGCTCTTGGGTGGTGTTAGATGGCATCACCTGGGGGTGCCACGTGTCAATAACCAATTGACTCAAGCAGCCACCAAAAATGCATGCCACATGTCAACCACTGATTGGTGCCACATCAGCATGCTGACATCAACATGATGTCATCCCTGCACAGTCAGTTGTTGACATCAGTAGTATGGATGATGATGTCACCTTGTTGACTTTGACTAGGTTGACCAAAACTTTGACTGACCATATCTCCCTCGTTCTAAGTCTGTTTAATGATCCTTTTGCGTTGTTGGAAAGCTTACGACGAGCTCTTTGAATTGGCACTATTTTTATCGAACTCCAAACACTTTTATTTTTAGCCTTCTGGATCCTCCTAGATCACAACAAGAGAGGTGCATAAGAAGAATTTCATAGGTGGGGGGTTAGGCACAATCAAGGTGAGAGGTATGATCGTCACTATATTTGTTTTGGTAAGAATGGGAATGAAACAAATACATGTAGAATCCCATGGGAGAAGATCAAATACTACCAAGAACACAAGGAAGAAAAAGGTAAAACTTCTAAATCTGCTCATTTTGTTATTGCTCACTGCAATATTTTCGTAAATAAAGATTTGTTCAAAGATTCATTTGATTCTTGGAGAGATGTTTGGTTGCTTGGCATTGGTGCTACTTGCCACGTGACGTTTCAAGGAGATTTATTTGAAGAAATAAATGACAATGTAGTGGGTGTAGTGTACTTTGTAGATAGATCTAGTCTCAAACCTACAGAAATTGGCACCATCAGGTTCAAATTGCCTAGATTCCCATATTTTATTTTGCATGATGTTCTTTATGTTCTTACTTTGCAGAGGAACTTGTTGTCTCTTGTGCACAATCGACAACAAGGCCATTCCATTCACATGTTTGATCAAACAGTTGAAAAAAAGAGGTCTTCCAACAAAATGGTCGTCATGATAAGATGGGAGGATGACACGTTGTTGAAGTTGAAAGGGACATCTACATCGACACACAATTTTGCACATATTTATCACTACGATGAAGGTACATTGTCTTCTAATCTCTTGCGACATGCTATATTTGGGTAGATCAACTATGAGAGTCTTCGTCTAATGAAGAAAAATTGTGTTTCTAGTTTGCCTACTTGGGTATTGAAGTAACTTAGAATCCAAAACATGTATTCATCTCCCAAAAGAAGTACAATGGAGAATTGTTGAACAAATTTGGCATGGTTGATTGTAATCTTCTCTCTAGTCCAATTGAACAAAATATGAAGCAAACATCAAAAGAAGGGAATGAATTTTAGGATGAAAGTGAATATAGACATCTTGTGGGGAGTCTTATCTACCTTACTACTACCATACCATGTAGTTGTGATTATTTCTATGTTCATGCAAAAACCTTGTGAAGGACATTGGTGTGTTGCAAAGAGAGTTTTAAGGTACTTGAAAGGAACTCAAGACTTTGGGCTCAAATACTCTAAGGTGGAAGACCTTCAAACTAGTTGGACATACAGGTTCAAAATTTGATGCGGATAAGGAGAATGGAGTGTCTACTTTAGGATACCTCGTGAGTATTGGATCAACAACTATATCTTGAAGATCATGAAATAGTTTGTTCCAACGGATTCCATTACAGAGGCATAATATGTACCTGTTGCAGAGGCAAGAAAGGAGATTGTGGCTCAAGAAGATATTGGATAATTTGTAGGAGAAACAAGTAAATGCTACTTCACTTTTGATTGACAACACTTCTGCAATCAAGTTGGCCAAGATCCCTAGATTCCATGATTTAACCAAGCACATCAACACAAAGTTCCATTTGATTCGACATCATGTAGATGTCAAGACCATTTAGTTGATACATTGTTCCACAAATGATCAAATTGCACACATCTTCACCAAAGCGCTTAGATGCTTGGACTTACAAACACACCTTTGGATTAAGCGAGAGAATCTCAATTACCTAATCCTCGGGATTATGGTACTATACATATTATTGTAATTATTTAATATAGAAAAAATGAAGAGTCCTAGGTGAATAGGAACATCCATATGACCTCAGGGAAGATAAAAACCAAAATTCATATGTTTGTATATATATATGGATTACTTTAATATAAAAAATTAATATTTGGAGATGTTCAATCCCCAACCTATCAAAGTCCACCATTTTAACAAGTTAAGGATATATGTATAAACTAGCTTAAATTCATATTAACTTGTCATCTATCAAGAGACCACAAGGATTGAATCTTTGGAGAAGTAAACATTTTTAGTGGTGCAAAAACCCAAAGAAAACCTATAGAATTTGATCCCTCTTACCAGTTGATAAATCCAATATTAAGATGAATCATTTATAAATTAATCCACCTTAACATTATTTCTTTAATCATTGTTGTGAGAGAATACTTTGAAGTGACTCTTTTATTGGTCCCTGTAGAGACTACTAGTAATTGCCTTAGGCAATTATTCTCAATATACATAAACCTTATATTGTTTTTCGCCAATGTATTATGAGGTCCACAATAAATA